>CM029665.1:30086712-30149672 GCA_017311315.1 Dendrocalamus latiflorus | reverse complement strand
TCTATGATCCCTTCTTAGCATGATGTCCTGGTGTGCGCGGTAGAAATTTTTTATTTTCTGCTATCGTAGCCTACGCGCGTTCCTTCACTAAAGACTAAAGGAAAACCAACTCCTAAAGCCTCTTTTGACTAGAGATAACCCTAATTCCCTCCAAAAATGCTCAAGGAGGGCATGCAGCCCCTCCTCTCCTTTTATAGCGCCTGGCTAACGGGTCTCCGCCCCGTTACGCCCGCTACGTCCAACGGAGCCCGCTCCCGCTTGTGCAGCCTTGCGAATTTCCCGATTCGCCCCTTCTGCACCTTCCGGGAAGCTTCCGCGCTCCTTGCCTCGCACGCCTCGCAACCACCTCGAGTCCACGTCGTCTTCGACACATCCCGACCGTTCTGACCTCAGCGCCACCTGCGCCTAGTCCGGTCCACCGTGTCTCGCCACGACTCCAACTCGACGTCCTGCAGTCACACAGACAAGAAACACGTCAAATAGCACCGCTCGACACATGAAAGCGTAAATACCATTACACTTACCACAGATGAAGTCAAAACCTGTCAAAACATTAGAATATGCATCCTAAACCCAAATGACCAGATTTGACCAAAGTCCGACCGAGCCCGATTGCGCCACGCAACGACTCGACTCCGAACCACTCAAACCAAACTCGACTGACCTAAACCTTTGTCAATTACTCATCACTCTCATGGAGCACGACCACATGGTCTCTCAATCTCCCCCTTGATGAGTCTATTGACAAACGCAGAAAAAGCAATAAGAAGAGTTTGAGTTTGAAGAATCCAACATGGTCCACAGAATGGAATGAAGCTAATGACCATGTCGACAGAGGGAACACTAGAGCAACTAATGAAAGAGCAAATTGATCTCCAAAGCTCTAAACTGTTCCCAACAGACTTTTTCTTCTCTATTCTCCCCCTTTTGGCAATAAACGCATCAAGAAGCAATAGAGAGAATATGACATGTCAAAGGATGAATATGGCTGAAGTTTGTTTATTTAAGCATTTAGAGCCATGAGAATTATCCATAATGACCATAATGTAATACACCAAGCCATAACTCAATAAAACGCTATCTAGATCATGACAACATATATATAAGTCAGCTAGAGCACATAGATGACAATCTGAAATGTAATGCATTTTGTGAGCAAGTCAAGTCATCAATGAGTAAAGTTTAGCTAAAGACATCCAAGGATGATGCAGGCCATGTCAATAAGCTAAGCGGAACAAAGAAGCTAACATTGAGTCCAAAAAGAGTGCTATAAGCTCAAGATTGAAACATTGGTTAAAGTACTTGGTTCTGATTGTAGATTAAGCAAATTGAGCACATTAAACATTGTCTTTTGAAAGCATATGGTTGTTTTCAACCCAATTTTTGTTTATGTGCTAGATCTCAAGCCTTATGCGACTACTCCAAGCAATAAGCTTAAGAAGATAGTCTAGGTCATCCAAAACTCCCCCTGAGTTCATGCCTAGTGCAATGGCAAGCTGTCTCATGAGAAAGAATTGGTGAAATCAGTTTTTTCGCACAAATATGGTGGTTGTCAACCAACATTTTGTTTTATCATGTGCTAGATCTCAAGCCTGATGCGACTACTCCAAGCAAGAAGCTTAAGAAGATAGTCTAGGTCATCCAAAACTCCCCTAAGTTCATGCCAAGTGCAATGGCAAGCCGTCTCATAGGAAAGAATTGGTGAGATCAGTTTTTTTCGCACAAAAGAGATCTTTTTGCTTTTTAACACATTGTACTAACTCATGTATCATCAGGAGACTAAAACAGCTCAAACTAAGGCTCAATATAGATTCAACGCTCTACTCAGCCTATTTGACATGGCATGAATCATAAAAGGATAGCTCAAGAAAGACTAAACTCAAATGCTAGCATGACAAGTTTAATTTAAGTTGATCAATTTTACTTAACTTATCATGGCAAAAGCTAGTCTACACATATGAAGTCATGATAAATTTAGCAAGCTAAGCACAAGTCATGGCACAGTGTAAAGCATTGAAGCATGTCATAACAGGATAATAATCAAGGCTCAATGCAGTTTGATTATAATGCGAAATGCTGAAAATGCATGAAAGACCAGCTCCCCCTCAACATTAGATGCAACTTTTAGTTCAAGTTGAGTTAAGTCACAATTAAGCTCCAGAAGCTCCCAAATGAACTCTCCCTGAACCAAAGCAATAAATCGAGAAGCTGGCAAATAAAACCAAAACAGGCAGTCCTTAAAGCATAGATAAGATATAGAGACAACTATGGCTCAGACTGACTCTCATCTACCCCATATGACTCCAGGACAATCGGCTAACAGTAAATCACACACTAGAGAGCAAACACGTACCTTGTCTACCCGAGGGTGGCCCAACCCTCGCTAGAACCTACAAGAAGTGAGTGAGCTCGACCTAGTGAGATAAGAAGCAGCTAATCCTGGAAGCACAAGATAAGAGTTAGAAGTCTAAGCATCTCGGCAAGAGAAGCACTCTAACCTATGCTAGAAGGACTAAACCCAAATGCACCCCGAGTGCAAAGCAACAGAAATGAGATAGAAGCATAATCAATAGTAAAGCAGTAAAGCAGTAAAGCCCAAAGCTCCCCCTCACTACAATCCGTAAGGACACACCACCCCAAGCTCTCCCCGCAGAGCTGAAAACCTCGAACTATCCAAAGGCTTGGTGAAGATGTCAGCCAACTGGTGGTCACTCTCCACAAACTGGAGCACTATATCACCCTTCTCTACATGGTCTCTAAGGAAGTGGTATCGGATATCAATGTGCTTGGTCCGAGAGTGCTGCACTGGGTTTTTAGCAATGTTAATCGCAGAAGTGTTATCACAGAAGAGTGGAACACTATCTATGACCAACCCAAAGTCCCGCAGGGTCGAAGCCATCCAAAGTACTTGGCTACAGCAGCTGGCTGCAGCAACGTACTCGGCCTCTGCGGTGGACTGTGCAACTCCGGACTGCTTCCTCGAAGACCAGGAAACAAGAGAAGTGCCAATGAATTGGCAGGTGCCAGAGGTGCTCTTCCTATCTATCCTACAGCCGGCAAAGTCTGCATCCGAGAAGGCTCTCAAGGAAAGACAGGATGAGGAAGAGTACCAGATACCATAGTCAATGGTAGCTCGAAGGTACCGAAAGATGCGCTTCACCGCCTGGCGGTGAGATACGCGAGGAGAAGCCTGAAACCGAGCACACAGACACACTGAGAAGTGTATGTCTGGTCTCGAGGCAGTGAGGTAAAGAAGGGAGCCGATCATACTTCTGAACTCTTTTTGATCAACTGACTCGCCATCCTCATCTGGGTCAAGATAGGCTGTAGAAGCCATGGGAGTCGACACCGGCTTACCATCACTCATATCGAAGCGCTTCAGGAGGTCACGAGTGTACTTTCCTTGATGAAGAAATGTACCCTCCCGAGTCTGCTTAATTTGGAAGCCAAGGAAGAAGGTCAACTCACCCATCATACTCATTTCAAACTCAGTGCTCATGACATCCGAGAACTGGGAAACCAGAGTATGGGAAGAGCCGCCAAAGATAATTTCATCGACATAGATCTGGACGAGCAGAAGGTCAGCGCCAAGCCGGCGGATGAACAAGGTCTTATCAACTTTACCCATTTCAAACCCATGACTCAACAAGTAGGACTTAAGCCTCTCATACCAAGCCCTGGGGGCCTGCTTAAGTCCATACAACGCTTTGGAAAGCTTAAAGACATGGTTTGGGTATTTAGGGTTTTCGAAACCAGGAGGCTGTCGGACGTAGACCTCTTCCTCAATAAGGCCATTGAGAAAGGCACTCTTGACGTCCATCTGGTAAAGCTTGAAACCCTTAGAAGCTGCAAAGGCAAGCAGGATTCTAATGGCTTCAAGTCTAGCTACAGGGGCAAAGGTCTCCTCGAAATCTAGACCTTCAACCTGGGAGAACCCCTGAGCAACCAGTCTAGCCTTGTTTCGAATAACCACTCCATCCTCGCTTTGCTTGTTCTTGAACACCCACTTAGTTCCAATAATATTGTGACCTCGCGGGGGCTCGACAAGCGACCAGACCTTGTTCCTCTCAAAATTTTCTAGCTCCTCATGCATGGCATTGACCCAAGATTCATCAGATAAAGCATGAGAGACATCTTTGGGCTCAAAGGAGGCAATGAAAGCAGAATTGAGATAAGCCAGATTTTGAGCGGGTAACACGCTCGAAAAGGTCTCCAATGATCTGCTCTGAAGGATGAGCTTTCTGGATATGTCTAGGAGGTCCAGGATGAAATGAAGAAGTGGCCTCTACCTCGTGAGCTGACGAGGTAGGAACAGAGCCACCAGCTCCAGAAGAAGCAGAAGGCATGGGCTGATCACCTCGAGGTGCGGTGGAAGACGGCACCTCAAGGGGTGGATGAGGGACAGGATCAGGTAGACAACCGTCGTCTCCATCATCCTCATCATCCACAAAGATGGTCTCGGACTGCTCTAAAGAACCTGAGATATCGGGCCTAGTCCCCGGACTGGCCTCGTCAAAGGTCACCTCACAGGTCTCTACCATTTTGCTAGACTCGCAGTTCCAGACCCTATAAGCCCGCGAAGAAGGCGAGTAACCTAGAAAGATCCCATCACAAGAACGTGACTCGAACTTATCTAGATTCCCGGACTTCAGAATAAAGCACTTGCAACCAAACACACGAAAATGAGAGACGCTGGGCTTTCGCCCGTATCTCAACTCATAAGAAGTGCGGTGCAAGTGTGCCCGAAGAAAAACGCGATTTGAGACATGGCACGCGGTGGCTATAGCCTCAGCCCAAAACTTCCGCGGTGTAGAGTACTCATCAAGCATCGTCCTGGCCATCTCGACCAAGGTACGGTTCTTCCTCTCCACAACGCCATTCTGCTGAGGGACGTATGGAGAAGAGAACTGGTGCTCTACACCTGTCTCACCACAGAAACTCTCAAAGCAGGAATTCTTGAACTCCGTGCCATTGTCACTGCGGATCGCTCGTAAGGCACCTGGGAGCTCTACAGAAAGCCTACTGAAAAGACCTCAGAAATGCGAAAACGTCTCATCCTTCGAGGCTAAGAAAAACACCCGAGAATACCTTGAGAAGTCATCGACCACAACAAGAACATACCACTTCCCTCCTGCTGACTGCACTCGAGCTAGTCCAACTGTGTCCATGTGGAGCAGCTGTCCCGGTGCATCGGTCATAGTAACTGTGACCGGAGGGTGAGAAGCGGCAACCATCTTGCCGTGCCGGCATGGAGCACAAACTAGATCTTTGACCATCTTGAGTTTCGGCAAACCACGAATGAGATCGTGGCTGCTAACTCGAGTCAAATGATCAAATCCGATATGACCAAGTCTCCTATGCCAGAAAGAGAGATCGCGGGACTCAGAAGCAACTAAACACCTGAGAGGATCGCTAGAAGACTCAGAAAAATCAGCACGAAAGATCTTTCCAAAACGAGAAATCCCGCAAACCAGACTACCCGAAGAATCAAGAATTTTGCAATTATTTTTCTTGAAGCTCACCTCGAAACCGTCATCGGTAAGCTGAGAAACGGAAAGCAATTGTACTGCAGCTTACTAACCAAGGCAACATCTTTCAGAATGAAAGAATCATTAATGCGCACAGTACCTTTGGCGATGACGCGCCCAGATGAAGCGTCTCCGAAGGTGATCGTCTCATCACCTGGAGCACGGGCAAGGGAAGAAAACCAACGGGAATCTCCGGTCATGTGTCGTGAACACCCGGAGTCTACGAGCCAAACCTTTCCCTTCCCTGCCCGGCGAACCTGAGTCAAACAGAGAGTAAAGTCTCAGTACTAGGGTAAATCAAGAGAGATTTTGGCACCCAATACTGAACAACACGTCGAGCAGATGAAGTAGTCAAGCACGACTGACCTCTATCTACCCTACGCTCTCTGTCACTCAAAGCAGAAGGTCTGTGAGCAGACCTGAAGCTGTTGCGGGGTCCAACTGCTACGGGAGAGCGAGTCGGAACACCGGCAACATGCTGATCACGCCGCGGGTAGCTATCTCGACGGGGAAACCGAGATCTACCCTCAGGACGGCGGAAGACACGACCAGGGGCAGCATGAGGACGGAAAACAGAAAACTCGGAAAAACCAAGTCCTCTATGCTGCCCAAACTCCGCAACAGGAGCAAACCTAGACCTCGTGTTGGTCTTAGGTGCACTCAGGATCTGGGGCTGACCCTGAATACCCCTAAGAGACTCAACACGGTCTCTACGCGCGATCTTGGCGCGCCTGAAGCATCTCTCGATCGAGTGCCCATCCTTCTGACAGAAGGTGCAATGAACTTTGCCTTCTGAGAGGCAGAAGTAGCATGATATGGCTTTGCCTTCTGAGAGGCCGAAGCTGCGGGTGAAGTCACCTTTCTGTCAGAGATCCCTTGGACAAAGCCCGCTGACTTGAACTTAACCTCATCGGATCTGGGCTCAACCTCGATCACACCTCCTACTATGGGTCTAAGAATAGCAGGTAGATGCTTCCTCATGTCCTCATAGAAATCGTATCCTAGACCTTGATTGAACTTACAAATCTTGGATTGGTCTAGAATAAGATTAAGCTTCTTCTTACCTCCTACAAATCTCTCGAGAGTGTTCATAAGATACTGACACTCCCGAAAGAGAGAGGTGCAAGAAGAGCAAGGAGAAGAGGGAACAGCAGGAGGTAAGGGAGCAGAAGAAGATCCAACAGTAGAGGAGAGAATGGCTTGTGCATGCACAGCCGACCCTGAGGGGACAGTCCTACTACTAGCAGGTTGGTTCGCGTCTCTAGGTGTCTCACCCTTACCCTGGGGCTTCTCCCCTACACCATCAATCACATCACAACCAGATTGTGGCTTCTCTAGTAAGTCCTTAGTTAGCTTCACACATTTGTCATTCAAAGCAACGAGTTCAAGTTTTAGTTTATCACAACTAATGCATGGTGAGCTAACAGAATCCTTAGTCGCATACTGAGCCATTTTCTTGTTGTTGTCAATCATTTCTTGAAACTGTTTTGAGACAGATTCAAGTTCAGCAGTTAACTTTGGACAGTTCAAACATGAATCAATAGGCTCAAGTAAAGAAGCACTCAACTCAGCAATCTTGTGATCTGCCCGTTTTAGGTTCATCTTCAATTTATTGCAGTTTTCACAAGACTCGGGCAGATCAAGGAGCATGGCATAAGGTCCTCTAGCAGCAATGTCCTTAACCTCACATGAGGTGGAAGAAGTAGTCTCATCAGTAGTAAGTAGGGTAACAGCCATCCTACTCAACTCTAACTCAGCAAGCAGACTAACATTCTCCACCTTAACAATATCAAGCTCGGAGGACACACTATCATGCGAGGTCCTTAGTTTCTCCATGTCACTCAACAGAGCACAGCAAGTATCACAATCATCACGGGAGGGAGCAGATGTAAGTGAAGTAAGCTCCCGTGATAGTCTATCTACTTCCTTCTCTAACTCGGTACACCTAGTCCTAGCTCTAGCATGAAAACCTCCTAGCTTAAGGAAAGCTTCATTAAGTTGGTCATAGGAGGGACATACCTCGTCCGAGTCGGAGTACAGCTCGCTGTCGCTGAGTTCGCCCTCGAGGGCCATGAAGCACATGCCGGAGAAGTCGTCGCCGCTCTTGGGATCTTGGTCACCCGTCCCGTCGTCGTCGCTCCATCCCTCCACCTCGCTGAGGTCGAGGTCGTCGAAGGCGGTGAGGACGCGGTGAAACAGCTTCTTGGCCTTCCCGAAGTCGCGGAACTTCTTCTTTCCCGGCGTCTGAGCTGGAGGCTTCTTGTTGCGGTTCTTGTCGGTGTAGTCGATCTTGCCCGAACCGCCGTAGTCGTTCTTGCCCTTCTCCAGCTTGGGGCAGTTTGCCCGAATGTGGTTGGGGCCACCACACTCGAAGCAAATCACGGGTCCTCCTCTCTTTTTGTCCCTCCTCCCCTTGTAAGCATGGGAGAATCTTCGAGCAAGGAGGGCCAGCTGATCATCCGCAAGCTGCTCTAACTGATCATCAGTTATGTCACAGAGAGCAGCAAGGGAGAAACCGCAAGAAGAATCAGAAGAGGGACCAGAAGCCGAGCTGGGATCTGTGACTAGAGCCATCGACTGTGACTTCGACTTGCGAGAGACAATGTCAATCTCGTGAGTCTTGAGACGCGAGTACAGCGCATCAAGAGTCAAAGTCGAGAGGTCCGTAGTGTCCTTGATGGTAGTCACCTTCATCTCCCAAACACGAAGGTCGAGTGCAGCGAGCATTTGTCGAGCGTTATCCGAGTCGGGGTATGTGAGACCGACCGCTCGGAGGTTGCTCAGAATCTTGTGAAAGCGCGCAAAACACTCATCAAGGGACTCGCCAGCGAGCATTTCAAACTTGTTGTAATCTCGCTTAAACTGGTCCTGTCTCACCGTCTTTATCTGGGTGGTGCCCTCATGGTAAGCATCGAGGGTGTCCCAAATATCGAAGGTGGACGAAAGATGAGATATGCGGTCAAACTCGCTACGACTCAATCCCTGGATTATGATGTTCCTTGCCTTAGCGTTTGCCTCAACATCATGCATATTTCCAGCATTAATGTTCTCATCGGCAGGAACAACAAATCTGACCTTCACCTTCCGCCAAATGGCATACCCCTGAGCCTGGATGTATGTTTCCATTCGGCTCTTCCAGAAGGGGTAATCCAGGCCATCAAAGACGGGAGGCTTGGTCGAGTACTTGTCCGTCGCCATGGCTCTTGAGACCGGTTAAGATCTATTGAAAAGAGCTAACCGGCTCTGATACCAATTGTAGGACCGAAATAGCGACAGAGGGGGGGTGAATGTCGATCTCTAAAAATCGCCCCCAACAAATATCTTCTTCTCCAATAGCTATGGGAGCTATGAAGGTAGAAGACAAGTACTTACAGGAAGAACAACAGCAGAGAAAACCAAATCCAGAAAGAAGCAGCCAAGAAAAATAAATTCAGAGCAAGTCTGACTGCAAGCGGTAGTACCGCTGAGACGAGCGGTAGTACCTCTGAGCGGTAGTACCTCTCGAGGAGCGGTAGTACCTCTGAGCGGTAGTACCTCTCACGGAGCGGTAGTACCGCACGACGATCGGACTTGTCCGAACGTTTCTTCGCTGCCAATCGGACTGGTCCGAACAAAACCGGTAGTACCGCTAGGACGAGCGGTAGTACCTCTGAGCGGTAGTACCTCTCGGGGAGCGGTAGTACCTCTCGAGAAAATCAGCAAACTGAAATTTCAGAAAAACTGAGAAAAACGCAAGATTCTTGGATTCTTGGCTTGGGAAACTTTGAGGAAAGCTAGGGAACACTCCCAGAAGAACAAGCCAAAAGACAATAACAAGAAATCCACTCCAAGAATCAAGAATTTCAGATTTGAGTAAAAATCTGAATTCTTGCACGACCCGAGCCAAAAATCAAATTGCTCCCAAACGGTTGATCCTTTGGCTATGAAATTTTGAGGGTAGCTAATTAATAGCCTCTGGACTCTCCATACCAAATTTCAAGCCATCTCAACAAGGGAATCAAAATCTGGACCAAAACCAAGAAACGAAGAACAAGAACAGAGGAGGCCAAAACTGAAATATAAGAATCAAACTCGGTTTGCTCTTGGGATTAAATAGCCAAATGGCTTTTGAGCATCACCCATGTCATAGCAACCCATTTTGGCACTCTCCAGCAGGCAAGAACTCAGAACCACGAAAATCAAGAAATCTTGCAAAGAGGAAACTGAAGAACAGAAGCTACGAACAGGGAAAACCAAACTTCAGATTTCATTTCTTGAATCACAGGGAATACAGAGGAGTTCCGATACCCCGACTTGATACAAAAGAAAAGATTACAAACTCCTCAATCCATCCTCTCCCTCTCTACTCAAGAACACCACTCAAGAACACATGAGGGAGGAAGAACACACCTCTGTTCTATCACCTAGAACACATCGTAGGGGACAGAGGGAGCACCAGACTCTGCCTCTCCAACCACTAAAGACTAAAGGAAAACCAACTCCTAAAGCCTCTTTTGACTAGAGCTAACCCTAATTCCCTCCAAAAATGCTCAAGGAGGGCATGCAGCCCCTCCTCTCCTTTTATAGCGCCTGGCTAACGGGTCTCCGCCCCGTTACGCCCGCTACGTCCAACGGAGCCCGCTCCCGCTTGTGCAGCCTTGCGAATTTCCCGATTCGCCCCTTCTGCACCTTCCGGGAAGCTTCCGCGCTCCTTGCCTCGCACGCCTCGCAACCACCTCGAGTCCACGTCGTCTTCGACACATCCCGACCGTTCTGACCTCAGCGCCACCTGCGCCTAGTCCGGTCCACCGTGTCTCGCCACGACTCCAACTCGACGTCCTGCAGTCACACAGACAAGAAATACGTCAAATAGCACCGCTCGACACATGAAAGCGTAAATACCATTACACTTACCACAGATGAAGTCAAAACCTGTCAAAACATTAGAATATGCATCCTAAACCCAAATGACCAGATTTGACCAAAGTCCGACCGAGCCCGATTGCGCCACGCAACGACTCGACTCCGAACCACTCAAACCAAACTCGACTGACCTAAACCTTTGTCAATTACTCATCACACTCATGGAGCACGACCACATGGTCTCTCACGGATCCTCGCGAGTTCGTGCGCGTGTACGAAACCGCGATCGAGGCCGCGGGCAGAGACGACACCACGAAGGCGAAGGGACTCCCCCTCGCACTGCACGGAGTGGCGCTCTCTTGGTTTTTTACCATAGAGCCGGGCTCCATCTATGCGTGGGAGCAGCTTCGCGACCGGCTTCGTACCAACTTTCAAGGATATCATGTCGAGCGAATCGATGCGGACCAACTCTTCGCTGTGAAGCAAGGACCCTCGGAGACGCTCCGGGACTACTTCAAGCGCTACGCCAAAATTCGAGGTCAGGTACACGATGTTAATGAAACCACAGTCGTTAATGCAGCCATACAGGGCCATCGCCCGGGCCCGATGGCCGAATACCACGCGCGGAGGCCAATTACGACAGTGGCCAAGCTCTTCGACAAAATGGACGAGTATGCGCGGGCGGAGGAGGATGCGCGAAGACGCAACATCACCGCCCTCGGCCTCGCCCATGAGGAGCGGCCCCGGGCGAGGTCGGGGCGGGTGGCCCCTCCTCGAAGCCGGGCCGTAGCCGAAAGCCCCGAGGAGGCCCTCCCCGAGGCAGTGAGGACGGAGTACAGGAAGGCTCGTCACGGTGTAGGCCCAAACCTCGGCGCCGCCAGCGCCGGTCGCAGGCGGCCCTTCACGACCTCGCCACCGAGAGCACCCGCCAAGGACCCGACCCCGCCTCACGGAGGGGAGTCCGGGGAGCGGAGGGCGGATTTGACTACGGCAGCCAACCCCGCGCAGAGCAGGAGCTTCTGCGCTATGGCAAGTGGTGCGAGGTACACGGCTACGGAGATCATTACACAAGGGCATGCATCGCGGTGATGGAGCTGCGGAGGGTGACGGTCGGATCTCGGACTCCGCCTCCTCGGCCCCCCGCCGAAGCCCATGTGGGGCACCCAAGGGATAGCCCCATGCGGGCCACCGCAACGGAGGGCGCGCAGCATCACACCGTCAACGTCGTCACCGGAGGCTCTTCCTCAAAAGCCCCCGGGGAGCATCCGCAGCTGTGGATGCCGCCCCGCAACATCACCTTCGACTTGAACGACGCCAGGGGCGTGGAGTACCCTCACCAAGACCCTCTAGTCATCCAGGCCCACATAGCATGCTGCGAAGTCAAGCGCGTCCTTGTCGACGGGGGAAGCTCCGCGAACATCTTATTTGCAGACGCCCTCGACCGCATGGCAATTCCCCGAAGCCGGCTGGAGTAGCCAGGAGCTCCACTTCAAGGCTTCGGGGGTCAACCGCTGCAGGCCCTGGGGCACGTTTCCCTTCCTGTCACCTTCCGTCAGGAGGGCAACAAAGGTAACATCCGGACCGAGCATGTCACCTTTGATGTCGTAGGTATCCCGCTCCCCTACAACGCCATACTGGGGCGACCCGCCATCAACTCTTTCGAGGCAATCCCGCACCACGCCTTCTTGTGTGTAAAGCTCCCGGGCCCGGAGGGTGTCATCACCATCTTCGGCGACCAGGACCTGGCAAGACGTGCCGAAGGCGGCAGCCGCGTCTCGCATCGCCCGGTGCATGCCCTCTCCGGCACGCCCGGTGCTGGGCCCTCCGCCCCCGGGTGGACGCCCAAGCCTCGGCCCGAAGGCGGCGTCAAGAAGGTGCCGCTCCAGGCGGAGGGGCAGTTTGTCTCCATTGGCGAGGGGCTCCCACCGGGGGTCGAACGGGAGCTGCTCCGAGTGCTTCAGAACAACGTGGACATCTTCGCATGGTCCCCGGAGGACATCAAGGGCATGGATCGCGCGGTAATCCAGCATCGTTTGGCGGTCCACCCCGATGCCAAGCCGATCAAGCAAAGGCTCCGGCGTATGTCGATGGATCGGCAGCAGGCGGCCAAAGCGGAGGTGGCGAAGCTTCTTCGCGCTGGGGTCATCCGCGAGGTCCACCATCCAGAATGGCTCGCTAACCCGGTGCTAGTCAAAAAGGCCAGCGGGGCCTGGCGCATGTGCATCGACTTCACGGCACTCAACAAGGCGTGCCCGAAGGACAACTACCCCTTGCCGCGCATCGATCAGCTGGTTGACGCCACTGCTGGGTGCGAACTCATGAGTTTCCTGGACGCCTATTCCGCCTACCACCAGGTATACATGGCCGAAGACGACGAGGAGAAGACCAGTTTCATCACACCACTTGGGACGTTCTGCTTCGTCAGAATGCACTTTGTCTTGAAGAACGCAGGCGCTACCTTCACCTGCCTCGTCGCCATTGCCCTGGCCGCCCAGCTCGGGAGGAACGTCGAAGCCTATGTCGATGATGTGGTGGTCAAAACTCGGCAACTTGCTCTGCACGGCCGGGACCTCCAGGAGACCTTCGACAACCTCCGGAAGGCGGGCATCAAGCTCAACCCCGACAAATGTGTCTTCGGGGTACAGGCGGGCAAACTCCTCGGTTTCCTCGTGTCCGGGCGGGGCATCCAGGCGAACCCCGACAAAGTAGACGCTATCCTGGGTATGGAGCCGCCCAAGACAACGAGGGAGGTCCAGAGGCTCGCGGGCCGCATGGCAGCATTAAGCCGCTTCCTATCCAGGGCGGCGGAGCGGGGCCTGCCGTTTTTCAAGACACTCCGCGGGTGCGATGGGTTTTGTTGGGACGGAGACTGCGCGAAGGCCTTCAACGAGCTCAAGCAGCACCTGGCAAGCCTCCCCACTCTGGTCGCCCCAGCACCAGAGGCTCCCCTCCTGCTCTATCTGGCCGCGTCAGCTACCGCGGTCAGTGCCGTCCTCGTCTTAGAGGAAGGCGCCATGCAGCGGCCTGTCTACTTTGTCTCCGAAGCCCTTCAAGGCGCCAAGACAAGATACACGGAGCTTGAGAAGCTCGCCTACGCGCTGGTCATGGCCTCCAGGAAGCTTCGGCATTATTTTCTGGCTTACCCGATCACAGTGCCTTCCTCATTCCCCCTGGCAGAGATGCTACACAACAAGGAGTCCACAGGGCGTATCGGTAAATGGGCCGCCGAGCTCGCTCCCTTCTCCTTGACGTATGCTTCGCGAACGGCAATTAAATCCCAAGTCCTGGCGGATTTCCTCGCTGAATGGACCCCGCCGGCCCAACCCGGCCAGATGCACGATGACCCCGTCTGGACGCTTACAATCGACGGAGCTTACAGCGTTGCCGGCGCGGGCGTAGGGGCGGTGATCGTCACGCCCGAGGGACAGCGTTTGCTGTACTCGGCGCGCCTTGCCTTCCCCGCCACCAACAACATGGCCGAATACGAGGCGCTGCTCTTTGGCCTGGCGAAGCTCAAGGCAGCCGGCGCGAGACGGGTGTTGGTCCGCACCGACTCGCGCTTGGTGGTCGGCCATGTGGACAAGTCATGTCAAGCCAAGGACCCTGAGTTGGCCAAGTACCTCGCGGCGGTGCGGGCGAGGGAAAGGCACTTTTTGGGTGTCACCGTCAAGGCCATCCCCCGGGCGGAGAATGAGCAAGCAGACGCCCTCGCCAAGGCGGCCAGCCAGCAACTGCGCCCCCTGAGGGGGCATTCTACGAGGTGTTAGCAAAGGCGGCCATCGCGCAGGACAACCGGGACGCGGCACTTGTCCACCGCATTGATCGGCCAGGAGATTGGCGGGAGCCCATTTTTAAATTCTTACAAGGCCTCGCCGAGCCGGAGGATCCTGCCGAGCTGCGACGATTGCAGCACCGCGCACGGTCCTTCCAGGTGTTTGAAGGGACACTCTACAAGAAGGGGGTTTGCGCGCCGCTCCTGCGCTGCCTCTCGACTGAGGAAGGAAAGGAACTCTTGGCGGAAATCCACGCGGGCGTATGCGGATCCCACCTGGCGCCGAGGTCATTAGTCGGCAAGGCGTTCAGACAAGGCTTCTACTGGCCGACTGCCGTCACCGACGCCCAGGACCTCGTCCGTCGGTGCCAAGGGTGCCAATGGATGGCGCGCATCATCCGCAGGCCCCCGACAAGCCTCAACCCAATCCCCCCGGTGTGGCCACTGGCGCGCTGGGGTCTCGATATAGTAGGACCACTTGCCCGAGCTCCAGGGGACCTCCGGTTCGTGGTAGTCGCGCTGGAGTATTTCTCCAGGTGGCCGGAAGCGATCGCTCTGGCCAAAGTAACTTCTGCGGCCATACAGCGCTTCCTATGGCAAAACATCATATGTCGCTTCGGGGTACCTCAGGAGCTCACGGTCGACAATGGCCTGCAGTTCGACGCCGCCCTCTTCAAAGATTATTGTGACAACATGGGCATCACCCTCCGATTCGCCTCGGTAGGGCATCCCCAGTCCAACGGGGCGGTCGAACGGGCGAATGGCGCCATCTCTGCCGCCATCAAAAAGCGCCTGGTTGGATTGCCGAAGGGCAAGTGGCCAGACGAGCTTCACAGCGTTCTATGGTCGCTTCGCACAACGGTAACGTGCCCAACGGGATTCACGCCGTTCAAACTCCTCTTCGGCGACGAAGCAGTGACGCCCGAGGAAATTAAGGCCGGCTCGCGAAGGGTCCTCGTCCAAGCACCCGAAGAGGAGCGCCGGGTGTCCTTGGACCTCCTTGACGGGATACGGGTAGACGCAGCCCACCACGTCGAGAAGTACGCGCGGCAGACAATGCGTACTCGGGACCGCTCTATATGCCCGCGGGGGTTCAAGCCTTGGGATCTCGTCCTCAGAGTGGCGCTTCAGGCGGAAACCGTTGGCAAGCTGGAATCCAAGTGGGAAGGCCCGTACATCGTAACGGAGGCATTGCCAAAGGGGGCGTACCGCCTCGCCACGCTTGAAGGACAAGCCTTCCGGCACACATGGAACGCGGACAGGTTGCGGCGGTACTACGCCTAGAAGCAGCACAGTAGGCGTAGAGCCACCGGCCCGTTGTTAGGCGATGCTCGCCCGCGCAAACGGGAGTTCAATAAAGGTTGCTGTTCCAAGAGCATCCCCTGTCCGCGCTAAGCAGAACAAAGTCCACGGACTCTAAATAAGACGTAGCGTCGAGCCTAGCTCCGCACGCGCGAGTCTCCGGACTATAAATAAGACGTAGCGTCGAGCCTAGCTCCGCACGCGCGAGCCTCCGGACTATAAAGAAGACGTAGCGTCGAGCCTAGCTCCGCACGCAATAGTCCACAGACTCTAAATAAGACGTAGCGTCGAGCCTAGCTCCGCACGCGCGAGTCTCCGGACTCTAAATAAGACGTAGCGTCGAGCCTAGCTCCGCACGCGCGAGTCTCCGGACTCTAAATAAGACATAGCGTCGAGCCTAGCTCCGCACGCGCGAGTCTCCGGACTATAAAGAAGACGTAGCGTCGAGCCTAGCTCCGCACGCAATAGTCCACGGACTCTAAATAAGACGTAGCGTCGAGCCTAGCTCCGCACGCGCGAGTCTCCAGACTATAAAGAAGACGTAGCGATAAGACGTAGCGTCGAGCCTAGCTCCTCACGCAAAAATCCACGGACTCTAAATAAGACGTAGCGTCGAGCCTAGCTCCGCACGCGCGAGTCTCCGGACTATAAAGAAGACGTAGCGTCGAGCCTAGCTCCGCACGCGCGAGTCACCGGACTATAAAGAAGACGTAGCGTCGAGCCTAGCTCCGCACGCAATAGTCCACGGACTCTAAATAAGACGTAGTGTCGAGCCTAGCTCCTCACGCGCGAGTCACCGGACTATAAAGAAGACGTAGCGTCGAGCCTAGCTCCGCACGCAATAGTCCACGGACTCTAAATAAGACGTAGCGTCGAGCCTAGCTCCGCACGCGCGAGTCTCCGGACTATAAAGAAGACGTAGCGTCGAGCCTAGCTCTGCACGCAATAGTCCACGGACTCTAAATAAGACGTAGCGTCGAGCCTAGCTCCGCACGCGCGAGTCTCCGGACTATAAAGAAGACGTAGCGTCGAGCCTAGCTCCGCACGCAATAGTCCACGGACTCTAAATAAGACGTAGCGTCGAGCCTAGCTCCGCACGCACTCTACGAAGTATAAATAAGACGCAGCGGGGGGACGTCTTCGCGCGCACTCTACGGAGTATAAAGAAGACGTAGCGTCGAGCCTAGCTCCGCACGCAATAGTCCACGGACTCTAAATAAGACGTAGCGTCGAGCCTAGCTCCGCACGCGCGAGTCACCGGACTATAAAGAAGACGTAGCGTCGAGCCTAGCTCCGCACGCAATAGTCCACGGACTCTAAATAAGACGTAGCGTCGAGCCTAGCTCCGCACGCGCGAGTCTCCGGACTATAAATAAGACGTAGCGTCGAGCCTAGCTCCGCACGCGCGAGTCTCCGGACTATAAAGAAGACGTAGCGTCGAGCCTAGCTCCACACGCAATAGTCCACGGACTCTAAATAAGACGTAGCGTCGAGCCTAGCTCCGCACGCGCGAGTCTCCGGACTATAAAGAAGACGTAGCGTCGAGCCTAGCTCCGCACGCAATAGTCCACGGACTCTAAATAAGACGTAGCGTCGAGCCTAGCTCCGCACGCAAAAATCCACGGACTCTAAATAAGACGTAGCGTCGAGCCTAGCTCCGCACGCGCGAGTCTCCGGACTATAAAGAAGACGTAGCGTCGAGCCTAGCTCTGCACGCAATAGTCCACGGACTCTAAATAAGACGTAGCGTGGAGCCTAGCTCCGCACGCGCGAGTCTCCGGACTATAAAGAAGACGTAGCGTCGAGCCTAGCTCTGCACGCAATAGTCCACGGACTCTAAATAAGACGTAGCGTGGAGCCTAGCTCCGCACGCGCGAGTCTCCGGACTATAAAGAAGACGTAGCGTCGAGCTTAGCTCCGCACGCAATAGTCCACGGACTCTAAATAAGGCGTAGCGTCGAGCCTAGCTCCGCACGCACTCTACGGAGTATAAATAAGACGCAGCGGGGGGACGCCTTCGCGCGCACTCTACGGAGTATAAAGAAGACGTAGCGTCGAGCCTAGCTCCGCACGCAATAGTCCACGGACTCTAAATAAGACGTAGCGTCGAGCCTAGCTCCTCACGCGCGAGTCACCGGACTATAAAGAAGACGTAGCGTCGAGCCTAGCTCCGCACGCGCGAGTCTCCGGACTATAAAGAAGACGAAGCGTCGAGCCTAGCTCTGCACGCAATAGTCCACGGACTCTAAATAAGACGTAGCGTCGAGCCTAGCTCCGCACGCGCGAGTCTCTGGACTATAAAGAAGACGTAGCGTCGAGCCTAGCTCCGCACGCAATAGTCCACGGACTCTAAATAAGACGTAGCGTCGAGCCTAGCTCCGCACAAACTCTACGGAGTATAAATAAGACGCAGCGGGGGGACGTCTTCGCGCGCACTCTACGGAGTATAAAGAAGACGTAGCGTCGAGCCTAGCTCCACACGCAATAGTCCACGGACTCTAAATAAGACGTAGCGTCGAGCCTAGCTCCTCACGCGCGAGTCACCGGACTATAAAGAAGACGTAGCGTCGAGCCTAGCTCCGCACGCAATAGTCCACGGACTCTAAATAAGACGTAGCGTCGAGCCTAGCTCCGCACGCGCGAGTCTCCGGACTATAAATAAGACGTAGCGTCGAGCCTAGCTCCGCACGCGCGAGTCTCCGGACTATAAAGAAGACGTAGCGTCGAGCCTAGCTCCGCACGCAATAGTCCACGGACTCTAAATAAGACGTAGCGTCGAGCCTAGCTCCGCATGCGCGAGTCTCCGGACTATAAAGAAGACGTAGCGTCGAGCCTAGCTCCGCACGCAATAGTCCACGGACTCTAAATAAGACGTAGCGTCGAGCCTAGCTCCGCACGCGCGAGTCTCCGGACTATAAAGAAGACGTAGCGTCGAGCCTAGCTCCGCACGCAATAGTCCACGGACTATAAAGAAGACGTAGCGTCGAGCCTAGCTCCGCACGCGCGAGTCTCCGGACAATAAAGAAGACGAAGCGTCGAGCCTAGCTCTGCACGCAATAGTCCACGGACTCTAAATAAGACGTAGCGTCGAGCCTAGCTCCGCACGCGCGAGTCTCCGGACTATAAAGAAGACGTAGCGTCGAGCCTAGCTCCGCACGCAATAGTCCACGGACTCTAAATAAGACATAGCGTCGAGCCTAGCTCCGCACGCGCGAGTCACCGGACTATAAAGAAGACGTAGCGTCGAGCCTAGCTCCGCACGCAATAGTCCACGGACTCTAAATAAGACGTAGCGTCGAGCCTAGCTCCGCACGCGCGAGTCTCCGGACTATAAATAAGACGTAGCGTCGAGCCTAGCTCCGCACGCACGAGTCTCCGGACTATAAAGAAGACGTAGCGTCGAGCCTAGCTCCACACGCAATAGTCCACGGACTCTAAATAAGACGTAGCGTCGAGCCTAGCTCCGCACGCGCGAGTCTCCGGACTATAAAGAAGACGTAGCGTCGAGCCTAGCTCCGCACGCAATAGTCCACGGACTCTTAATAAGACGTAGCGTCGAGCCTAGCTCCGCACGCAAAAATCAACGGACTCTAAATAAGACGTAGCGTCGAGCCTAGCTCCGCACGCGCGAGTCTCCGGACTATAAAGAAGACGTAGCGTCGAGCCTAGCTCTGCACGCAATAGTCCACGGACTCTAAATAAGACGTAGTGTGGAGCCTAGCTCCGCACGCGCGAGTCTCCGGACTATAAAGAAGACGTAGCGTCGAGCCTAGCTCTGCACGCAATAGTCCACGGACTCTAAATAAGACGTAGCGTGGAGCCTAGCTCCGCACGCGCGAGTCTCCGGACTATAAAGAAGACGTAGCGTCGAGCTTAGCTCCGCACGCAATAGTCCACGGACTCTAAATAAGACGTAGCGTCGAGCCTAGCTCCGCATGCACTCTACGGAGTATAAATAAGACGCAGCGGGGGGACGCCTTCGCGCGCACTCTACGGAGTATAAAGAAGACGTAGCGTCGAGCCTAGCTCCGCACGCAATAGTCCACGGACTCTAAATAAGACGTAGCGTCGAGCCTAGCTCCTCACGCGCGAGTCACCGGACTATAAAGAAGACGTAGCGTCGAGCCTAGCTCCGCACGCGCGAGTCTCCGGACTATAAAGAAGACGAAGCGTCGAGCCTAGCTCTGCACGCAATAGTCCACGGACTCTAAATAAGACGTAGCGTCGAGCCTAGCTCCGCACGCGCGAGTCTCCGGACTATAAAGAAGACGTAGCGTCGAGCCTAGCTCCGCACGCAATAGTCCACGGACTCTAAATAAGACGTAGCGTCGAGCCTAGCTCCGCACAAACTCTACGGAGTATAAATAAGACGCAGCGGGGGGACGTCTTCGCGCGCACTCTACGGAGTATAAAGAAGACGTAGCGTCGAGCCTAGCTCCGCACGCAATAGTCCACGGACTCTAAATAAGACGTAGCGTCGAGCCTAGCTCCTCACGCGCGAGTCACCGGACTATAAAGAAGACTTAGCGTCGAGCCTAGCTCCGCACGCAATAGTCCACGGACTCTAAATAAGACGTAGCGTCGAGCCTAGCTCCGCACGCGCGAGTCTCCGGACTATAAATAAGACGTAGCGTCGAGCCTAGCTCCGCACGCGCGAGTCTCCGGACTATAAAGAAGACGTAGCGTCGAGCCTAGCTCCGCACGCAATAGTCCACGGACTCTAAATAAGACGTAGCGTCGAGCCTAGCTCCGCATGCGCGAGTCTCCGGACTATAAAGAAGACGTAGCGTCGAGCCTAGCTCCGCACGCAATAGTCCACGGACTCTAAATAAGACGTAGCGTCGAGCCTAGCTCCGCACGCGCGAGTCTCCGGACTATAAAGAAGACGTAGCGTCGAGCCTAGCTCCGCACGCAATAGTCCACGGACTATAAAGAAGACGTAGCGTCGAGCCTAGCTCCGCACGCGCGAGTCTCCGGACAATAAAGAAGACGAAGCGTCGAGCCTAGCTCTGCACGCAATAGTCCACGGACTCTAAATAAGACGTAGCGTCGAGCCTAGCTCCGCACGCGCGAGTCTCCGGACTATAAAGAAGACGTAGCGTCGAGCCTAGCTCCGCACGCAATAGTCCACGGACTCTAAATAAGACGTAGCGTCGAGCCTAGCTCCGCACAAACTCTACGGAGTATAAATAAGACGCAGCGGGGGGACGTCTTCGCGCGCACTCTACGGAGTATAAAGAAGACGTAGCGTCGAGCCTAGCTCCGCACGCAATAGTCCACGGACTCTAAATAAGACGTAGCGTCGAGCCTATCTCCTCACGCGCGAGTCACCGGACTATAAAGAAGACGTAGCGTCGAGCCTAGCTCCGCACGCAATAGTCCACGGACTCTAAATAAGACGTAGCGTCGAGCCTAGCTCCGCACGCGCGAGTCTCCGGACTATAAATAAGACGTAGCGTCGAGCCTAGCTCCGCACGCGCGAGTCTCCGGACTATAAAGAAGACGTAGCGTCGAGCCTAGCTCCGCACGCAATAGTCCACGGACTCTAAATAAGACGTAGCGTCGAGCCTAGCTCCGCACGCGCGAGTCTCCGGACTATAAAGAAGACGTAGCGTCGAGCCTAGCTCCGCACGCAATAGTCCACGGACTCTAAATAAGACGTAGCGTCGAGCCTAGCTCCGCACGCGCGAGTCTCCGGACTATAAAGAAGACGTAGCGTCGAGCCTAGCTCCGCACGCAATAGTCCACGGACTCTAAATAAGACGTAGCGTCGAGCCTAGCTCCGCACGCGCGAGTCTCCGGACTATAAAGAAGACGTAGCGTCGAGCCTAGCTCCGCACGCAATAGTCCACAGACTCTAAATAAGACGTAGCGTCGAGCCTAGCTCCGCATGCGCGAGTCTCCGGACTATAAAGAAGACGTAGCGTCGAGCCTAGCTCCGCACGCAATAGTCCACGGACTCTAAATAAGACGTAGCGTCGAGCCTAGCTCCGCACGCGCGAGTCTCCGGACTATAAAGAAGACGTAGCGTCGAGCCTAGCTCCGCACGCAATAGTCCACGGACTATAAAGAAGACGTAGCGTCGAGCCTAGCTCCGCACGCGCGAGTCTCCGGACAATAAAGAAGACGAAGCGTCGAGCCTAGCTCTGCACGCAATAGTCCACGGACTCTAAATAAGACGTAGCGTCGAGCCTAGCTCCGCACGCGCGAGTCTCCGGACTATAAAGAAGACGTAGC
The DNA here is from genome assembly GCA_017311315.1 of Dendrocalamus latiflorus. Classification (NCBI taxonomy): domain Eukaryota; kingdom Viridiplantae; phylum Streptophyta; class Magnoliopsida; order Poales; family Poaceae; genus Dendrocalamus; species Dendrocalamus latiflorus. The sequence continues at coordinate 30,127,991 of CM029665.1, read as the reverse complement.
GTCGAGCCTAGCTCCGCACGCAATAGTCCACGGACTCTAAATAAGACGTAGCGTCGAGCCTAGCTCCGCACGCGCGAGTCACCGGACTATAAAGAAGACGTAGCGTCGAGCCTAGCTCCGCACGCAATAGTCCACGGACTCTAAATAAGACGTAGCGTCGAGCCTAGCTCCGCACGCGCGAGTCTCCGGACTATAAATAAGACGTAGCGTCGAGCCTAGCTCCGCACGCGCGAGTCTCCGGACTATAAAGAAGACGTAGCGTCGAGCCTAGCTCCACACGCAATAGTCCACGGACTCTAAATAAGACGTAGCGTCGAGCCTAGCTCCGCACGCGCGAGTCTCCGGACTATAAAGAAGACGTAGCGTCGAGCCTAGCTCCGCACGCAATAGTCCACGGACTCTAAATAAGACGTAGCGTCGAGCCTAGCTCCGCACGCAAAAATCCACGGACTCTAAATAAGACGTAGCGTCGAGCCTAGCTCCGCACGCGCGAGTCTCCGGACTATAAAGAAGACGTACCGTCGAGCCTAGCTCTGCACGCAATAGTCCACGGACTCTAAATAAGACGTAGCGTGGAGCCTAGCTCCGCACGCGCGAGTCTCCGGACTATAAAGAAGACGTAGCGTCGAGCCTAGCTCTGCACGCAATAGTCCACGGACTCTAAATAAGACGTAGCGTGGAGCCTAGCTCCGCACGCGCGAGTCTACGGACTATAAAGAAGACGTAGCGTCGAGCTTAGCTCCGCACGCAATAGTCCACGGACTCTAAATAAGACGTAGCGTCGAGCCTAGCTCCGCATGCACTCTACGGAGTATAAATAAGACGCAGCGGGGGGACGCCTTCGCGCGCACTCTACGGAGTATAAAGAAGACGTAGCGTCGAGCCTAGCTCCGCACGCAATAGTCCACGGACTCTAAATAAGACGTAGCGTCGAGCCTAGCTCCTCACGCGCGAGTCACCGGACTATAAAGAAGACGTAGCGTCGAGCCTAGCTCCGCACGCGCGAGTCTCCGGACTATAAAGAAGACGAAGCGTCGAGCCTAGCTCTGCACGCAATAGTCCACGGACTCTAAATAAGACGTAGCGTCGAGCCTAGCTCCGCACGCGCGAGTCTCCGGACTATAAAGAAGACGTAGCGTCGAGCCTAGCTCCGCACGCAATAGTCCACGGACTCTAAATAAGACGTAGCGTCGAGCCTAGCTCCGCACAAACTCTACGGAGTATAAATAAGACGCAGCGGGGGGACGTCTTCGCGCGCACTCTACGGAGTATAAAGAAGACGTAGTGTCGAGCCTAGCTCCGCACGCAATAGTCCACGGACCCTAAATAAGACGTAGCGTCGAGCCTAGCTCCTCACGCGCGAGTCACCGGACTATAAAGAAGACGTAGCGTCGAGCCTAGCTCCGCACGCAATAGTCCACGGACTCTAAATAAGACGTAGCGTCGAGCCTAGCTTCGCACGCGCGAGTCTCCGGACTATAAATAAGACGTAGCGTCGAGCCTAGCTCCGCACGCGCGAGTCTCCGGACTATAAAGAAGACGTAGCGTCGAGCCTAGCTCCGCACGCAATAGTCCACGGACTCTAAATAAGACGTAGCGTCGAGCCTAGCTCCGCATGCGCGAGTCTCCGGACTATAAAGAAGACGTAGCGTCGAGCCTAGCTCCGCACGCAATAGTCCACGGACTCTAAATAAGACGTAGCGTCGAGCCTAGCTCCGCACGCGCGAGTCTCCGGACTATAAAGAAGACGTAGCGTCGAGCCTAGCTCCGCACGCAATAGTCCACGGACTATAAAGAAGACGTAGCGTCGAGCCTAGCTCCGCACGCGCGAGTCTCCGGACAATAAAGAAGACGAAGCGTCGAGCCTAGCTCTGCACGCAATAGTCCACGGACTCTAAATAAGACGTAGCGTCGAGCCTAGCTCCGCACGCGCGAGTCTCCGGACTATAAAGAAGACGTAGCGTCGAGCCTAGCTCCGCACGCAATAGTCCACGGACTCTAAATAAGACGTAGCGTCGAGCCTAGCTCCGCACAAACTCTACGGAGTATAAATAAGACGCAGCGGGGGGACGTCTTCGCGCGCACTTTACGGAGTATAAAGAAGACGTAGCGTCGAGCCTAGCTCCGCACGCAATAGTCCACGGACTCTAAATAAGACGTAGCGTCGAGCCTAGCTCCTCACGCGCGAGTCACCGGACTATAAAGAAGACGTAGCGTCGAGCCTAGCTCCGCACGCAATAGTCCACGGACTCTAAATAAGACGTAGCGTCGAGCCTAGCTCCGCACGCGCGAGTCTCCGGACTATAAATAAGACGTAGCGTCGAGCCTAACTCCGCACGCGCGAGTCTCCGGACTATAAAGAAGACGTAGCGTCGAGCCTAGCTCCGCACGCAATAGTCCACGGACTCTAAATAAGACGTAGCGTCGAGCCTAGCTCCGCATGCGCGAGTCTCCGGACTATAAAGAAGACGTAGCGTCGAGCCTAGCTCCGCACGCAATAGTCCACGGACTCTAAATAAGACGTAGCGTCGAGCCTAGCTCCGCACGCGCGAGTCACCGGACTATAAAGAAGACGTAGCGTCGAGCCTAGCTCCGCACGCAATAGTCCACGGACTCTAAATAAGACGTAGCGTCGAGCCTAGCTCCGCACGCGCGAGTCTCCGGACTATAAATAAGACGTAGCGTCGAGCCTAACTCCGCACGCGCGAGTCTCCGGACTATAAAGAAGACGTAGCGTCGAGCCTAGCTCCGCACGCAATAGTCCACGGACTCTAAATAAGACGTAGCGTCGAGCCTAGCTCCGCATGCGCGAGTCTCCGGACTATAAAGAAGACGTAGCGTCGAGCCTAGCTCCGCACGCAATAGTCCACGGACTCTAAATAAGACGTAGCGTCGAGCCTAGCTCCGCACAAACTCTACGGAGTATAAATAAGACGCAGCGGGGGGACGTCTTCGCGCGCACTCTACGGAGTATAAAGAAGACGTAGCGTCGAGCCTAGCTCCGCACGCAATAGTCCACGGACTCTAAATAAGACGTAGCGTCGAGCCTAGCTCCTCACGCGCGAGTCACCGGACTATAAAGAAGACGTAGCGTCGAGCCTAGCTCCGCACGCAATAGTCCACGGACTCTAAATAAGACGTAGCGTCGAGCCTAGCTCCGCACGCGCGAGTCTCCGGACTATAAATAAGACGTAGCGTCGAGCCTAACTCCGCACGCGCGAGTCTCCGGACTATAAAGAAGACGTAGCGTCGAGCCTAGCTCCGCACGCAATAGTCCACGGACTATAAAGAAGACGTAGCGTCGAGCCTAGCTCCGCACGCGCGAGTCTCCGGACTATAAAGAAGACGTAGCGTCGAGCCTAGCTCCGCACGCAATAGTCCACGGACTCTAAATAAGACGTAGCGTCGAGCCTAGCTCCGCACGCAAAAATCCACGGACTCTAAATAAGACGTAGCGTCGAGCCTAGCTCCGCACGCGCGAGTCTCCGGACTATAAAGAAGACGTAGCGTCGAGCCTAGCTCTGCACGCAATAGTCCACGGACTCTAAATAAGACGTAGCGTGGAGCCTAGCTCCGCACGCGCGAGTCTCCGGACTATAAAGAAGACGTAGCGTCGAGCCTAGCTCTGCACGCAATAGTCCACGGACTCTAAATAAGACGTAGCGTGGAGCCTAGCTCCGCACGCGCGAGTCTCCGGACTATAAAGAAGACGTAGCGTCGAGCTTAGCTCCGCACGCAATAGTCCACGGACTCTAAATAAGACGTAGCGTCGAGCCTAGCTCCGCATGCACTCTACGGAGTATAAATAAGACGCAGCGGGGGGACGCCTTCGCGCGCACTCTACGGAGTATAAAGAAGACGTAGCGTCGAGCCTAGCTCCGCACGCAATAGTCCACGGACTCTAAATAAGACGTAGCGTCGAGCCTAGCTCCTCACGCGCGAGTCACCGGACTATAAAGAAGACGTAGCGTCGAGCCTAGCTCCGCACGCGCGAGTCTCCGGACTATAAAGAAGACGAAGCGTCGAGCCTAGCTCTGCACGCAATAGTCCACGGACTCTAAATAAGACGTAGCGTCGAGCCTAGCTCCGCACGCGCGAGTCTCCGGACTATAAAGAAGACGTAGCGTCGAGCCTAGCTCCGCACGCAATAGTCCACGGACTCTAAATAAGACGTAGCGTCGAGCCTAGCTCCGCACAAACTCTACGGAGTATAAATAAGACGCAGCGGGGGGACGTCTTCGCGCGCACTCTACGGAGTATAAAGAAGACGTAGCGTCGAGCCTAGCTCCGCACGCAATAGTCCACGGACTCTAAATAAGACGTAGCGTCGAGCCTAGCTCCTCACGCGCGAGTCACCGGACTATAAAGAAGACGTAGCGTCGAGCCTAGCTCCGCACGCAATAGTCCACGGACTCTAAATAAGACGTAGCGTCGAGCCTAGCTCCGCACGCGCGAGTCTCCGGACTATAAATAAGACGTAGCGTCGAGCCTAGCTCCGCACGCAATAGTCCACGGACTCTAAATAAGACGTAGCGTCGAGCCTAGCTCCGCACGCGCGAGTCTCCGGACTATAAAGAAGACGTAGCGTCGAGCCTAGCTCCGCACGCAATAGTCCACGGACTCTAAATAAGACGTAGCGTCGAGCCTAGCTCCGCATGCGCGAGTCTCCGGACTATAAAGAAGACGTAGCGTCGAGCCTAGCTCCGCACGCAATAGTCCACGGACTCTAAATAAGACGTAGCGTCGAGCCTAGCTCCGCACGCGCGAGTCTCCGGACTATAAAGAAGACGTAGCGTCGAGCCTAGCTCCGCACGCAATAGTCCACGGACTATAAAGAAGACGTAGCGTCGAGCCTAGCTCCGCACGCGCGAGTCTCCGGACAATAAAGAAGACGAAGCGTCGAGCCTAGCTCTGCACGCAATAGTCCACGGACTCTAAATAAGACGTAGCGTCGAGCCTAGCTCCGCACGCGCGAGTCTCCGGACTATAAAGAAGACGTAGCGTCGAGCCTAGCTCCGCACGCAATAGTCCACGGACTCTAAATAAGACGTAGCGTCGAGCCTAGCTCCGCACGCGCGAGTCACCGGACTATAAAGAAGACGTAGCGTCGAGCCTAGCTCCGCACGCAATAGTCCACGGACTCTAAATAAGACGTAGCGTCGAGCCTAGTCTCCGGACTATAAATAAGACGTAGCGTCGAGCCTAGCTCCGCACGCGCGAGTCTCCGGACTATAAAGAAGATGTAGCGTCGAGCCTAGCTCCACACGCAATAGTCCACGGACTCTAAATAAGACGTAGCGTCGAGCCTAGCTCCGCACGCGCGAGTCTCCGGACTATAAAGAAGACGTAGCGTCGAGCCTAGCTCCGCACGCAATAGTCCACGGACTCTAAATAAGACGTAGCGTCGAGCCTAGCTCCGCACGCAAAAATCCACGGACTCTAAATAAGACGTAGCGTCGAGCCTAGCTCCGCACGCGCGAGTCTCCGGACTATAAAGAAGACGTAGCGTCGAGCCTAGCTCTGCACGCAATAGTCCACGGACTCTAAATAAGACGTAGCGTGGAGCCTAGCTCCGCACGCGCGAGTCTCCGGACTATAAAGAAGACGTAGCGTCGAGCCTAGCTCTGCACGCAATAGTCCACGGACTCTAAATAAGACGTAGCGTGGAGCCTAGCTCCGCACGCGCGAGTCTCCGGACTATAAAGAAGACGTAGCGTCGAGCTTAGCTCCGCACGCAATAGTCCACGGACTCTAAATAAGACGTAGCGTCGAGCCTAGCTCCGCATGCACTCTACGGAGTATAAATAAGACGCAGCGGGGGGACGCCTTCGCGCGCACTCTACGGAGTATAAAGAAGACGTAGCGTCGAGCCTAGCTCCGCACGCAATAGTCCACGGACTCTAAATAAGACGTAGCGTCGAGCCTAGCTCCTCACGCGCGAGTCACCGGACTATAAAGAAGACGTAGCGTCGAGCCTAGCTCCGCACGCGCGAGTCTCCGGACTATAAAGAAGACGAAGCGTCGAGCCTAGCTCTGCACGCAATAGTCCACGGACTCTAAATAAGACGTAGCGTCGAGCCTAGCTCCGCACGCGCGAGTCTCCGGACTATAAAGAAGACGTAGCGTCGAGCCTAGCTCCGCACGCAATAGTCCACGGACTCTAAATAAGACGTAGCGTCGAGCCTAGCTCCGCACGCGCGAGTCTCCGGACTATAAATAAGACGTAGCGTCGAGCCTAACTCCGCACGCGCGAGTCTCCGGACTATAAAGAAGACGTAGCGTCGAGCCTAGCTCCGCACGCAATAGTCCACGGACTATAAAGAAGACGTAGCGTCGAGCCTAGCTCCGCACGCGCGAGTCTCCGGACTATAAAGAAGACGTAGCGTCGAGCCTAGCTCCGCACGCAATAGTCCACGGACTCTAAATAAGACGTAGCGTCGAGCCTAGCTCCGCACGCAAAAATCCACGGACTCTAAATAAGACGTAGCGTCGAGCCTAGCTCCGCACGCAATAGTCCACGGACTCTAAATAAGACGTAGCGTCGAGCCTAGCTCCTCACGCGCGAGTCACCGGACTATAAAGAAGACGTAGCGTCGAGCCTAGCTCCGCACGCAATAGTCCACGGACTCTAAATAAGACGTAGCGTCGAGCCTAGCTCCTCACGCGCGAGTCACCGGACTATAAAGAAGACGTAGCGTCGAGCCTAGCTCCGCACGCAATAGTCCACGGACTCTAAATAAGACGTAGCGTCGAGCCTAGCTCCGCACGCGCGAGTCTCCGGACTATAAATAAGACGTAGCGTCGAGCCTAACTCCGCACGCGCGAGTCTCCGGACTATAAAGAAGACGTAGCGTCGAGCCTAGCTCCGCACGCAATAGTCCACGGACTATAAAGAAGACGTAGCGTCGAGCCTAGCTCCGCACGCGCGAGTCTCCGGACTATAAAGAAGACGTAGCGTCGAGCCTAGCTCCGCACGCAATAGTCCACGGACTCTAAATAAGACGTAGCGTCGAGCCTAGCTCCGCACGCAAAAATCCACGGACTCTAAATAAGACGTAGCGTCGAGCCTAGCTCCGCACGCGCGAGTCTCCGGACTATAAAGAAGACGTAGCGTCGAGCCTAGCTCTGCACGCAATAGTCCACGGACTCTAAATAAGACGTAGCGTGGAGCCTAGCTCCGCACGCGCGAGTCTCCGGACTATAAAGAAGACGTAGCGTCGAGCCTAGCTCTGCACGCAATAGTCCACGGACTCTAAATAAGACGTAGCGTGGAGCCTAGCTCCGCACGCGCGAGTCTCCGGACTATAAAGAAGACGTAGCGTCGAGCTTAGCTCCGCACGCAATAGTCCACGGACTCTAAATAAGACGTAGCGTCGAGCCTAGCTCCGCATGCACTCTACGGAGTATAAATAAGACGCAGCGGGGGGACGCCTTCGCGCGCACTCTACGGAGTATAAAGAAGACGTAGCGTCGAGCCTAGCTCCGCACGCAATAGTCCACGGACTCTAAATAAGACGTAGCGTCGAGCCTAGCTCCTCACGCGCGAGTCACCGGACTATAAAGAAGACGTAGCGTCGAGCCTAGCTCCGCACGCGCGAGTCTCCGGACTATAAAGAAGACGAAGCGTCGAGCCTAGCTCTGCACGCAATAGTCCACGGACTCTAAATAAGACGTAGCGTCGAGCCTAGCTCCGCACGCGCGAGTCTCCGGACTATAAAGAAGACGTAGCGTCGAGCCTAGCTCCGCACGCAATAGTCCACGGACTCTAAATAAGACGTAGCGTCGAGCCTAGCTCCGCACAAACTCTACGGAGTATAAATAAGACGCAGCGGGGGGACGTCTTCGCGCGCACTCTACGGAGTATAAAGAAGACGTAGCGTCGAGCCTAGCTCCGCACGCAATAGTCCACGGACTCTAAATAAGACGTAGCGTCGAGCCTAGCTCCTCACGCGCGAGTCACCGGACTATAAAGAAGACGTAGCGTCGAGCCTAGCTCCGCACGCAATAGTCCACGGACTCTAAATAAGACGTAGCGTCGAGCCTAGCTCCGCACGCGCGAGTCTCCGGACTATAAATAAGACGTAGCGTCGAGCCTAGCTCCGCACGCAATAGTCCACGGACTCTAAATAAGACGTAGCGTCGAGCCTAGCTCCGCACGCGCGAGTCTCCGGACTATAAAGAAGACGTAGCGTCGAGCCTAGCTCCGCACGCAATAGTCCACGGACTCTAAATAAGACGTAGCGTCGAGCCTAGCTCCGCATGCGCGAGTCTCCGGACTATAAAGAAGACGTAGCGTCGAGCCTAGCTCCGCACGCAATAGTCCACGGACTCTAAATAAGACGTAGCGTCGAGCCTAGCTCCGCACGCGCGAGTCTCCGGACTATAAAGAAGACGTAGCGTCGAGCCTAGCTCCGCACGCAATAGTCCACGGACTATAAAGAAGACGTAGCGTCGAGCCTAGCTCCGCACGCGCGAGTCTCCGGACAATAAAGAAGACGAAGCGTCGAGCCTAGCTCTGCACGCAATAGTCCACGGACTCTAAATAAGACGTAGCGTCGAGCCTAGCTCCGCACGCGCGAGTCTCCGGACTATAAAGAAGACGTAGCGTCGAGCCTAGCTCCGCACGCAATAGTCCACGGACTCTAAATAAGACGTAGCGTCGAGCCTAGCTCCGCACGCGCGAGTCACCGGACTATAAAGAAGACGTAGCGTCGAGCCTAGCTCCGCACGCAATAGTCCACGGACTCTAAATAAGACGTAGCGTCGAGCCTAGTCTCCGGACTATAAATAAGACGTAGCGTCGAGCCTAGCTCCGCACGCGCGAGTCTCCGGACTATAAAGAAGACGTAGCGTCGAGCCTAGCTCCACACGCAATAGTCCACGGACTCTAAATAAGACGTAGCGTCGAGCCTAGCTCCGCACGCGCGAGTCTCCGGACTATAAAGAAGACGTAGCGTCGAGCCTAGCTCCGCACGCAATAGTCCACGGACTCTAAATAAGACGTAGCGTCGAGCCTAGCTCCGCACGCAAAAATCCACGGACTCTAAATAAGACGTAGCGTCGAGCCTAGCTCCGCACGCGCGAGTCTCCGGACTATAAAGAAGACGTAGCGTCGAGCCTAGCTCTGCACGCAATAGTCCACGGACTCTAAATAAGACGTAGCGTGGAGCCTAGCTCCGCACGCGCGAGTCTCCGGACTATAAAGAAGACGTAGCGTCGAGCCTAGCTCTGCACGCAATAGTCCACGGACTCTAAATAAGACGTAGCGTGGAGCCTAGCTCCGCACGCGCGAGTCTCCGGACTATAAAGAAGACGTAGCGTCGAGCTTAGCTCCGCACGCAATAGTCCACGGACTCTAAATAAGACGTAGCGTCGAGCCTAGCTCCGCATGCACTCTACGGAGTATAAATAAGACGCAGCGGGGGGACGCCTTCGCGCGCACTCTACGGAGTATAAAGAAGACGTAGCGTCGAGCCTAGCTCCGCACGCAATAGTCCACGGACTCTAAATAAGACGTAGCGTCGAGCCTAGCTCCTCACGCGCGAGTCACCGGACTATAAAGAAGACGTAGCGTCGAGCCTAGCTCCGCACGCGCGAGTCTCCGGACTATAAAGAAGACGAAGCGTCGAGCCTAGCTCTGCACGCAATAGTCCACGGACTCTAAATAAGACGTAGCGTCGAGCCTAGCTCCGCACGCGCGAGTCTCCGGACTATAAAGAAGACGTAGCGTCGAGCCTAGCTCCGCACGCAATAGTCCACGGACTCTAAATAAGACGTAGCGTCGAGCCTAGCTCCGCACAAACTCTACGGAGTATAAATAAGACGCAGCGGGGGGACGTCTTCGCGCGCACTCTACGGAGTATAAAGAAGACGTAGCGTCGAGCCTAGCTCCGCACGCAATAGTCCACGGACTCTAAATAAGACGTAGCGTCGAGCCTAGCTCCTCACGCGCGAGTCACCGGACTATAAAGAAGACGTAGCGTCGAGCCTAGCTCCGCACGCAATAGTCCACGGACTCTAAATAAGACGTAGCGTCGAGCCTAGCTTCGCACGCGCGAGTCTCCGGACTATAAATAAGACGTAGCGTCGAGCCTAGCTCCGCACGCGCGAGTCTCCGGACTATAAAGAAGACGTAGCGTCGAGCCTAGCTCCGCACGCAATAGTCCACGGACTCTAAATAAGACGTAGCGTCGAGCCTAGCTCCGCATGCGCGAGTCTCCGGACTATAAAGAAGACGTAGCGTCGAGCCTAGCTCCGCACGCAATAGTCCACGGACTCTAAATAAGACGTAGCGTCGAGCCTAGCTCCGCACGCGCGAGTCTCCGGACTATAAAGAAGACGTAGCGTCGAGCCTAGCTCCGCACGCAATAGTCCACGGACTATAAAGAAGACGTAGCGTCGAGCCTAGCTCCGCACGCGCGAGTCTCCGGACAATAAAGAAGACGAAGCGTCGAGCCTAGCTCTGCACGCAATAGTCCACGGACTCTAAATAAGACGTAGCGTCGAGCCTAGCTCCGCACGCGCGAGTCTCCGGACTATAAAGAAGACGTAGCGTCGAGCCTAGCTCCGCACGCAATAGTCCACGGACTCTAAATAAGACGTAGCGTCGAGCCTAGCTCCGCACAAACTCTACGGAGTATAAATAAGACGCAGCGGGGGGACGTCTTCGCGCGCACTCTACGGAGTATAAAGAAGACGTAGCGTCGAGCCTAGCTCCGCACGCAATAGTCCACGGACTCTAAATAAGACGTAGCGTCGAGCCTAGCTCCTCACGCGCGAGTCACCGGACTATAAAGAAGACGTAGCGTCGAGCCTAGCTCCGCACGCAATAGTCCACGGACTCTAAATAAGACGTAGCGTCGAGCCTAGCTCCGCACGCGCGAGTCTCCGGACTATAAATAAGACGTAGCGTCGAGCCTAACTCCGCACGCGCGAGTCTCCGGACTATAAAGAAGACGTAGCGTCGAGCCTAGCTCCGCACGCAATAGTCCACGGACTCTAAATAAGACGTAGCGTCGAGCCTAGCTCCGCATGCGCGAGTCTCCGGACTATAAAGAAGACGTAGCGTCGAGCCTAGCTCCGCACGCAATAGTCCACGGACTCTAAATAAGACGTAGCGTCGAGCCTAGCTCCGCACGCGCGAGTCACCGGACTATAAAGAAGACGTAGCGTCGAGCCTAGCTCCGCACGCAATAGTCCACGGACTCTAAATAAGACGTAGCGTCGAGCCTAGCTCCGCACGCGCGAGTCTCCGGACTATAAATAAGACGTAGCGTCGAGCCTAACTCCGCACGCGCGAGTCTCCGGACTATAAAGAAGACGTAGCGTCGAGCCTAGCTCCGCACGCAATAGTCCACGGACTCTAAATAAGACGTAGCGTCGAGCCTAGCTCCGCATGCGCGAGTCTCCGGACTATAAAGAAGACGTAGCGTCGAGCCTAGCTCCGCACGCAATAGTCCACGGACTCTAAATAAGACGTAGCGTCGAGCCTAGCTCCGCACAAACTCTACGGAGTATAAATAAGACGCAGCGGGGGGACGTCTTCGCGCGCACTCTACGGAGTATAAAGAAGACGTAGCGTCGAGCCTAGCTCCGCACGCAATAGTCCACGGACTCTAAATAAGACGTAGCGTCGAGCCTAGCTCCTCACGCGCGAGTCACCGGACTATAAAGAAGACGTAGCGTCGAGCCTAGCTCCGCACGCAATAGTCCACGGACTCTAAATAAGACGTAGCGTCGAGCCTAGCTCCGCACGCGCGAGTCTCCGGACTATAAATAAGACGTAGCGTCGAGCCTAACTCCGCACGCGCGAGTCTCCGGACTATAAAGAAGACGTAGCGTCGAGCCTAGCTCCGCACGCAATAGTCCACGGACTATAAAGAAGACGTAGCGTCGAGCCTAGCTCCGCACGCGCGAGTCTCCGGACTATAAAGAAGACGTAGCGTCGAGCCTAGCTCCGCACGCAATAGTCCACGGACTCTAAATAAGACGTAGCGTCGAGCCTAGCTCCGCACGCAAAAATCCACGGACTCTAAATAAGACGTAGCGTCGAGCCTAGCTCCGCACGCGCGAGTCTCCGGACTATAAAGAAGACGTAGCGTCGAGCCTAGCTCTGCACGCAATAGTCCACGGACTCTAAATAAGACGTAGCGTGGAGCCTAGCTCCGCACGCGCGAGTCTCCGGACTATAAAGAAGACGTAGCGTCGAGCCTAGCTCTGCACGCAATAGTCCACGGACTCTAAATAAGACGTAGCGTGGAGCCTAGCTCCGCACGCGCGAGTCTCCGGACTATAAAGAAGACGTAGCGTCGAGCTTAGCTCCGCACGCAATAGTCCACGGACTCTAAATAAGACGTAGCGTCGAGCCTAGCTCCGCATGCACTCTACGGAGTATAAATAAGACGCAGCGGGGGGACGCCTTCGCGCGCACTCTACGGAGTATAAAGAAGACGTAGCGTCGAGTTTAGCTCCGCACGCAATAGTCCACGGACTCTAAATAAGACGTAGCGTCGAGCCTAGCTCCTCACGCGCGAGTCACCGGACTATAAAGAAGACGTAGCGTCGAGCCTAGCTCCGCACGCGCGAGTCTCCGGACTATAAAGAAGACGAAGCGTCGAGCCTAGCTCTGCACGCAATAGTCCACGGACTCTAAATAAGACGTAGCGTCGAGCCTAGCTCCGCACGCGCGAGTCTCCGGACTATAAAGAAGACGTAGCGTCGAGCCTAGCTCCGCACGCAATAGTCCACGGACTCTAAATAAGACGTAGCGTCGAGCCTAGCTCCGCACAAACTCTACGGAGTATAAATAAGACGCAGCGGGGGGACGTCTTCGCGCGCACTCTACGGAGTATAAAGAAGATGTAGCGTCGAGCCTAGCTCCGCACGCAATAGTCCACGGACTCTAAATAAGACGTAGCGTCGAGCCTAGCTCCTCACGCGCGAGTCACCGGACTATAAAGAAGACGTAGCGTCGAGCCTAGCTCCGCACGCAATAGTCCACGGACTCTAAATAAGACGTAGCGTCGAGCCTAGCTTCGCACGCGCGAGTCTCCGGACTATAAATAAGACGTAGCGTCGAGCCTAGCTCCGCACGCGCGAGTCTCCGGACTATAAAGAAGACGTAGCGTCGAGCCTAGCTCCGCACGCAATAGTCCACGGACTCTAAATAAGACGTAGCGTCGAGCCTAGCTCCGCATGCGCGAGTCTCCGGACTATAAAGAAGACGTAGCGTCGAGCCTAGCTCCGCACGCAATAGTCCACGGACTCTAAATAAGACGTAGCGTCGAGCCTAGCTCCGCACGCGCGAGTCTCCGGACTATAAAGAAGACGTAGCGTCGAGCCTAGCTCCGCACGCAATAGTCCACGGACTATAAAGAAGACGTAGCGTCGAGCCTAGCTCCGCACGCGCGAGTCTCCGGACAATAAAGAAGACGAAGCGTCGAGCCTAGCTCTGCACGCAATAGTCCACGGACTCTAAATAAGACGTAGCGTCGAGCCTAGCTCCGCACGCGCGAGTCTCCGGACTATAAAGAAGACGTAGCGTCGAGCCTAGCTCCGCACGCAATAGTCCACGGACTCTAAATAAGACGTAGCGTCGAGCCTAGCTCCGCACAAACTCTACGGAGTATAAATAAGACGCAGCGGGGGGACGTCTTCGCGCGCACTCTACGGAGTATAAAGAAGACGTAGCGTCGAGCCTAGCTCCGCACGCAATAGTCCACGGACTCTAAATAAGACGTAGCGTCGAGCCTAGCTCCTCACGCGCGAGTCACCGGACTATAAAGAAGACGTAGCGTCGAGCCTAGCTCCGCACGCAATAGTCCACGGACTCTAAATAAGACGTAGCGTCGAGCCTAGCTCCGCACGCGCGAGTCTCCGGACTATAAATAAGACGTAGCGTCGAGCCTAACTCCGCACGCGCGAGTCTCCGGACTATAAAGAAGACGTAGCGTCGAGCCTAGCTCCGCACGCAATAGTCCACGGACTCTAAATAAGACGTAGCGTCGAGCCTAGCTCCGCATGCGCGAGTCTCCGGACTATAAAGAAGACGTAGCGTCGAGCCTAGCTCCGCACGCAATAGTCCACGGACTCTAAATAAGACGTAGCGTCGAGCCTAGCTCCGCACGCGCGAGTCTCCGGACTATAAAGAAGACGTAGCGTCGAGCCTAGCTCCGCACGCAATAGTCCACGGACTCTAAATAAGACGTAGCGTCGAGCCTAGCTCCGCACGCGCGAGTCTCCGGACTATAAAGAAGACGTAGCGTCGAGCCTAGCTCCGCACGCAATAGTCCACGGACTCTAAATAAGACGTAGCGTCGAGTCTAGCTCCGCACGTGCGAGTCTCCGGACTATAAAGAAGACGTAGCGTCGAGCCTAGCTCCGCACGCAATAGTCCACGGACTCTAAATAAGACGTAGCGTCGAGCCTAGCTCCGCACGCGCGAGTCTCCGGACTATAAAGAAGACGTAGCGTCGAGCCTAGCTCCGCACGCAATAGTCCACGGACTCTAAAAAAGACGTAGCGTCGAGCCTAGCTCCGCACGCGCGAGTCTCCGGACTATAAAGAAGATGTAGCGTCGAGCCTAGCTCCGCACGCAATAGTCCACGGACTCTAAATAAGACGTAGCGTCGAGCCTAGCTCCGCACGCACTCTACGGAGTATAAATAAGACGCAGCGGGGGGACGCCTTCGCGCGCACTCTACGGAGTATAAAGAAGACGTAGCGTCGAGCCTAGCTCCGCACGCAATAGTCCACGGACTCTAAATAAGACGTAGCGTCGAGCCTAGCTCCGCACGCGCGAGTCTCCGGACTATAAAGAAGACGTAGCGTCGAGCCTAGCTCCGCACGCAATAGTCCACGGACTCTAAATAAGACGTAGCGTCGAGCCTAGCTCCGCACGCGCGAGTCTCCGGACTATAAAGAAGACGTAGCGTCGAGCCTAGCTCCGCACGCAATAGTCCACGGACTCTAAATAAGACGTAGCGTCGAGCCTAGCTCCGCACGCACTCTACGGAGTATATATAAGACGCAGCGGGGGGACGCCTTCGCGCGCACTCTACGGAGTATAAAGAAGACGTAGCGTCGAGCCTAGCTCCGCACGCAATAGTCCACGGACTCTAAATAAGACGTAGCGTCGAGCCTAGCTCCGCACGCGCGAGTCACCGGACTATAAAGAAGACGTAGCGTCGAGCCTAGCTCCGCACGCAATAGTCCACGGACTCTAAATAAGACGTAGCGTCGAGCCTAGCTCCGCACGCGTGAGTCTCCGGACTATAAATAAGACGTAGCGTCGAGCCTAGCTCCGCACGCGCGAGTCTCCGGACTATAAAGAAGACGTAGCGTCGAGCCTAGCTCCGCACGCAATAGTCCACGGACTCTAAATAAGACGTAGCGTCAAGCCTAGCTCCGCACGCGCGAGTCTCCGGACTATAAAGAAGACGTAGCGTCCAGCCTAGCTCCACACGCAATAGTCCACGGACTCTAAATAAGACGTAGCGTCGAGCCTAGCTCCGCACGCGCGAGTCTCCGGACTATAAAGAAGACGTAGCGTCGAGCCTAGCTCCGCACGCAATAGTCCACGGACTCTAAATAAGACGTAGCGTCGAGCCTAGCTCCGCACGCAAAAATCCACGGACTCTAAATAAGACGTAGCGTCGAGCCTAGCTCCGCACGCGCGAGTCTCCGGACTATAAAGAAGACGTAGCGTCGAGCCTAGCTCCGCACGCGCGAGTCTCCGGACTATAAAGAAGACGTAGCGTCGAGCCTAGCTCTGCACGCAATAGTCCACGGACT
This sequence comes from Dendrocalamus latiflorus, assembly GCA_017311315.1. Classification (NCBI taxonomy): domain Eukaryota; kingdom Viridiplantae; phylum Streptophyta; class Magnoliopsida; order Poales; family Poaceae; genus Dendrocalamus; species Dendrocalamus latiflorus. The sequence continues at coordinate 30,112,199 of CM029665.1, read as the reverse complement.
CTAAATAAGACGTAGCGTCGAGCCTAGCTCCGCACGCGCGTGTCTCCGGACTATAAAGAAGACGTAGCGTCGAGCCTAGCTCCGCACGCAATAGTCCACGGACTCTAAATAAGACGTAGCGTCGAGCCTAGCTCCGCACAAACTCTACGGAGTATAAATAAGACGCAGCGGGGGGACGTCTTCGCGCGCACTCTACGGAGTATAAAGAAGACGTAGCGTCGAGCCTAGCTCCGCACGCAATAGTCCACGGACTCTAAATAAGACGTAGCGTCGAGCCTAGCTCCTCACGCGCGAGTCACCGGACTATAAAGAAGACGTAGCGTCGAGCCTAGCTCCGCACGCAATAGTCCACAGACTCTAAATAAGACGTAGCGTCGAGCCTAGCTGCGCACGCGCGAGTCTCCGGACTATAAATAAGACGTAGCGTCGAGCCTAGCTCCGCACGCGCGAGTCTCCGGACTATAAAGAAGACGTAGCGTCGAGCCTAGCTCCGCACGCAATAGTCCACGGACTCTAAATAAGACGTAGCGTCGAGCCTAACTCCGCACGCGCGAGTCTCCGGACTATAAAGAAGACGTAGCGTCGAGCCTAGCTCCGCACGCAATAGTCCACGGACTCTAAATAAGACGTAGCGTCGAGCCTAGCTCCGCACGCGCGAGTCTCCGGACTATAAAGAAGACGTAGCGTCGAGCCTAGCTCCGCACGCAATAGTCCACGGACTCTAAATAAGACGTAGCGTCGAGCCTAGCTCCGCACGCGCGAGTCTCCGGACTATAAAGAAGACGTAGCGTCGAGCCTAGCTCCGCACGCAATAGTCCACGGACTCTAAATAAGACGTAGCGTCGAGCCTAGCTCCTCACGCGCGAGTCACCGGACTATAAAGAAGACGTAGCGTCGAGCCTAGCTCCGCACGCGCGAGTCTCCGGACTATAAAGAAGACGTAGCGTCGAGCCTAGCTCTGCACGCAATAGTCCACGGACTCTAAATAAGACGTAGCGTCGAGCCTAGCTCCGCACGCGCGTGTCTCCGGACTATAAAGAAGACGTAGCGTCGAGCCTAGCTCCGCACGCAATAGTCCACGGACTCTAAATAAGACGTAGCGTCGAGCCTAGCTCCGCACAAACTCTACGGAGTATAAATAAGACGCAGCGGGGGGACGTCTTCGCGCGCACTCTACGGAGTATAAAGAAGACGTAGCGTCGAGCCTAGCTCCGCACGCAATAGTCCACGGACTCTAAATAAGACGTAGCGTCGAGCCTAGCTCCGCACGCGCGAGTCTCCGGACTATAAATAAGACGTAGCGTCGAGCCTAGCTCCGCACGCAATAGTCCACGGACTCTAAATAAGACGTAGCGTCGAGCCTAGCTCCGCACGCGCGAGTCTCCGGACTATAAAGAAGACGTAGCGTCGAGCCTAGCTCCGCACGCAATAGTCCACGGACTCTAAATAAGACGTAGCGTCGAGCCTAGCTCCGCACGCACTCTACGGAGTATAAATAAGACGCAGCGGGGGGACGCCTTCGCGCGCACTCTACGGAGTATAAAGAAGACGTAGCGTCGAGCCTAGCTCCGCACGCAATAGTCCACGGACTCTAAATAAGACGTAGCGTCGAGCCTAGCTCCTCACGCGCGAGTCACCGGACTATAAAGAAGACGTAGCGTCGAGCCTAGCTCCGCACGCGCGAGTCTCCGGACTATAAAGAAGACGTAGCGTCGAGCCTAGCTCCGCACGCAATAGTCCACGGACTCTAAATAAGACGTAGCGTCAAGCCTAGCTCCGCACGCGCGAGTCTCCGGACTATAAAGAAGACGTAGCGTCGAGCCTAGCTCCACACGCAATAGTCCACGGACTCTAAATAAGACGTAGCGTCGAGCCTAGCTCCGCACGCGCGAGTCTCCGGACTATAAAGAAGACGTAGCGTCGAGCCTAGCTCCGCACGCAATAGTCCACGGACACTAAATAAGACGTAGCGTCGAGCCTAGCTCCGCACGCAAAAATCCACGGACTCTAAATAAGACGTAGCGTCGAGCCTAGCTCCGCACGCGCGAGTCTCCGGACTATAAAGAAGACGTAGCGTCGAGCCTAGCTCTGCACGCAATAGTCCACGGACTCTAAATAAGACGTAGCGTGGAGCCTAGCTCCGCACGCGCGAGTCTCCGGACTATAAAGAAGACGTAGCGTCGAGCTTAGCTCCGCACGCAATAGTCCACGGACTCTAAATAAGACGTAGCGTCGAGCCTAGCTCCTCACGCGCGAGTCACCGGACTATAAAGAAGACGTAGCGTCGAGCCTAGCTCCGCACGCGCGAGTCTCCGGACTATAAAGAAGACGTAGCGTCGAGCCTAGCTCTGCACGCAATAGTCCACGGACTCTAAATAAGACGTAGCGTCGAGCCTAGCTCCGCACGCGCGTGTCTCCGGACTATAAAGAAGACGTAGCGTCGAGCCTAGCTCCGCACGCAATAGTCCACGGACTCTAAATAAGACGTAGCGTCGAGCCTAGCTCCGCACAAACTCTACGGAGTATAAATAAGACGCAGCGGGGGGACGTCTTCGCGCGCACTCTACGGAGTATAAAGAAGACGTAGCGTCGAGCCTAGCTCCGCACGCAATAGTCCACGGACTCTAAATAAGACGTAGCGTCGAGCCTAGCTCCTCACGCGCGAGTCACCGGACTATAAAGAAGACGTAGCGTCGAGCCTAGCTCCGCACGCAATAGTCCACGGACTCTAAATAAGACGTAGCGTCGAGCCTAGCTCCGCACGCGCGAGTCTCCGGACTATAAATAAGACGTAGCGTCGAGCCTAGCTCCGCACGCGCGAGTCTCCGGACTATAAAGAAGACGTAGCGTCGAGCCTAGCTCCGCACGCAATAGTCCACGGACTCTAAATAAGACGTAGCGTCGAGCCTAACTCCGCACGCGCGAGTCTCCGGACTATAAAGAAGACGTAGCGTCGAGCCTAGCTCCGCACGCAATAGTCCACGGACTCTAAATGAGACGTAGCGTCGAGCCTAGCTCCGCACGCGCGAGTCTCCGGACTATAAAGAAGACGTAGCGTCGAGCCTAGCTCCGCACGCAATAGTCCACGGACTCTAAATGAGACGTAGCGTCGAGCCTAGCTCCGCACGCGCGAGTCTCCGGACTATAAAGAAGACGTAGCGTCGAGCCTAGCTCCGCACGCAATAGTCCACGGACTCTAAATAAGACGTAGCGTCGAGCCTAGCTCCGCACGCACTCTACGGAGTATAAATAAGACGCACCGGGGGACGCCTTCGCGCGCACTCTACGGAGTATAAAGAAGACGTAGCGTCGAGCCTAGCTCCGCACGCAATAGTCCACGGACTCTAAATAAGACGTAGCGTCGAGCCTAGCTCCGCACGCGCGAGTCACCGGACTATAAAGAAGACGTAGCGTCGAGCCTAGCTCCGCACGCAATAGTCCACGGACTCTAAATAAGACGTAGCGTCGAGCCTAGCGCCGCACGCGCGAGTCTCCGGACTATAAAGAAGACGTAGCGTCGAGCCTAGCTCTGCACGCAATAGTCCACGGACTCTAAATGAGACGTAGCGTCGAGCCTAGCTCCGCACGCGCGAGTCTCCGGACTATAAAGAAGACGTAGCGTCGAGCCTAGCTCCGCACGCAATAGTCCACGGACTCTAAATAAGACGTAGCGTCGAGCCTAGCTCCGCACGCGCGAGTCTCCGGACTATAAAGAAGACGTAGCGTCGAGCCTAGCTCCGCACGCAATAGTCCACGGACTCTAAATAAGACGTAGCGTCGAGCCTAGCTCCGCACGCGCGAGTCTCTGGACTATAAAGAAGACGTAGCGTCGAGCCTAGCTCCGCACGCAATAGTCCACGGACTCTAAATAAGACGTAGCGTCGAGCCTAGCTCCGCACGCGCGAGTCTCCGGACTATAAAGAAGACGTAGCGTCGAGCCTAGCTCCGCACACAATAGTCCACGGACTCTAAATAAGACGTAGCGTCGAGCCTAGCTCCGCACGCGCGAGTCTCCGGACTATAAAGAAGACGTAGCGTCGAGCCTAGCTCCGCACGCAATAGTCCACGGACTCTAAAAAAGACGCAGCGTCGAGCCTAGCTCCGCACGCGCGAGTCTCCGGACTATAAAGAAGACGTTGCGTCGAGCCTAGCTCCGCACGCAATAGTCCACGGACTCTAAATAAGACGTAGCGTCGAGCCTAGCTCCGCACGCACTCTACGGAGTATAAATAAGACGCAGCGGGGGGACGCCTTCGCGCGCACTCTACGGAGTATAAAGAAGACGTAGCGTCGAGCCTAGCTCCGCACGCAATAGTCCACGGACTCTAAATAAGACGTAGCGTCGAGCCTAGCTCCGCACGCGCGAGTCTCCGGACTATAAAGAAGACGTAGCGTCGAGCCTAGCTCCGCACGCAATAGTCCACGGACTCTAAATAAGACGTAGCGTCGAGCCTAGCTCCGCACGCGCGAGTCTCCGGACTATAAAGAAGACGTAGCGTCGAGCCTAGCTCCGCACGCAATAGTCCACGGACTCTAAATAAGACGTAGCGTCGAGCCTAGCTCCGCACGCACTCTACGGAGTATAAATAAGACGCAGCGGGGGGACGCCTTCGCGCGCACTCTACGGAGTATAAAGAAGACGTAGCGTCGAGCCTAGCTCCGCACGCAATAGTCCACGGACTCTAAATAAGACGTAGCGTCGAGCCTAGCTCCGCACGCGCGAGTCACCGGACTATAAAGAAGACGTAGCGTCGAGCCTAGCTCCGCACGCAATAGTCCACGGACTCTAAATAAGACGTAGCGTCGAGCCTAGCTCCGCACGCGTGAGTCTCCGGACTATAAATAAGACGTAGCGTCGAGCCTAGCTCCGCACGCGCGAGTCTCCGGACTATAAAGAAGACGTAGCGTCGAGCCTAGCTCCGCACGCAATAGTCCACGGACTCTAAATAAGACGTAGCGTCAAGCCTAGCTCCGCACGCGCGAGTCTCCGGACTATAAAGAAGACGTAGCGTCGAGCCTAGCTCCACACGCAATAGTCCACGGACTCTAAATAAGACGTAGCGTCGAGCCTAGCTCCGCACGCGCGAGTCTCCGGACTATAAAGAAGACGTAGCGTCGAGCCTAGCTCCGCACGCAATAGTCCACGGACTCTAAATAAGACGTAGCGTCGAGCCTAGCTCCGCACGCAAAAATCCACGGACTCTAAATAAGACGTAGCGTCGAGCCTAGCTCCGCACGCGCGAGTCTCCGGACTATAAAGAAGACGTAGCGTCGAGCCTAGCTCTGCACGCAATAGTCCACGGACTCTAAATAAGACGTAGCGTGGAGCCTAGCTCCGCACGCGCGAGTCTCCGGACTATAAAGAAGACGTAGCGTCGAGCTTAGCTCCGCACGCAATAGTCCACAGACTCTAAATAAGACGTAGCGTCGAGCCTAGCTCCGCACGCACTCTACGGAGTATAAATAAGACGCAGCGGGGGGACGCCTTCGCGCGCACTCTACGGAGTATAAAGAAGACGTAGCGTCGAGCCTAGCTCCGCACGCAATAGTCCACGGACTCTAAATAAGACGTAGCGTCGAGCCTAGCTCCTCACGCGCGAGTCACCGGACAATAAAGAAGACGTAGCGTCGAGCCTAGTTCCGCACGCGCGAGTCTCCGGACTATAAAGAAGACGTAGCGTCGAGCCTAGCTCCGCACGCGCGTGTCTCCGGACTATAAAGAAGACGTAGCGTCGAGCCTAGCTCCGCACGCAATAGTCCACGGACTCTAAATAAGACGTAGCGTCGAGCCTAGCTCCGCACAAACTCTACGGAGTATAAATAAGACGCAGCGGGGGGACGTCTTCGCGCGCACTCTACGGAGTATAAAGAAGACGTAGCGTCGAGCCTAGCTCCGCACGCAATAGTCCACGGACTCTAAATAAGACGTAGCGTCGAGCCTAGCTCCTCACGCGCGAGTCACCGGACTATAAAGAAGACGTAGCGTCGAGCCTAGCTCCGCACGCAATAGTCCACGGACTCTAAATAAGACGTAGCGTCGAGCCTAGCTCCGCACGCGCGAGTCTCCGGACTATAAATAAGACGTAGCGTCGAGCCTAGCTCCGCACGCGCGAGTCTCCGGACTATAAAGAAGACGTAGCGTCGAGCCTAGCTCCGCACGCAATAGTCCACGGACTCTAAATAAGACGTAGCGTCGAGCCTAACTCCGCACGCGCGAGTCTCCGGACTATAAAGAAGACGTAGCGTCGAGCCTAGCTCCGCACGCAATAGTCCACGGACTCTAAATAAGACGTAGCGTCGAGCCTAGCTCCGCACGCGCGAGTCTCCGGACTATAAAGAAGACGTAGCGTCGAGCCTAGCTCCGCACGCAATAGTCCACGGACTCTAAATAAGACGTAGCGTCGAGCCTAGCTCCGCACGCGCGAGTCTCCGGACTATAAAGAAGACGTAGCGTCGAGCCTAGCTCCGCACGCAATAGTCCAGGGACTCTAAATAAGACGTAGCGTCGAGCCTAGCTCCGCACGCGCGAGTCTCCGGACTATAAAGAAGACGTAGCGTCGAGCCTAGCTCCGCACGCAATAGTCCACGGACTCTAAATGAGACGTAGCGTCGAGCCTAGCTCCGCACGCGCGAGTCTCCGGACTATAAAGAAGACGTAGCGTCGAGCCTAGCTCCGCACGCAATAGTCCACGGACTCTAAATAAGACGTAGCGTCGAGCCTAGCTCCGCACGCACTCTACGGAGTATAAATAAGACGCACCGGGGGGACGCCTTCGCGCGCACTCTACGGAGTATAAAGAAGACGTAGCGTCGAGCCTAGCTCCGCAGGCAATAGTCCACGGACTCTAAATAAGACGTAGCGTCGAGCCTAGCTCCGCACGCGCGAGTCACCGGACTATAAAGAAGACGTAGCGTCGAGCCTAGCTCCGCACGCAATAGTCCACGGACTCTAAATAAGACGTAGCGTCGAGCCTAGCTCCGCACGCGCGAGTCTCCGGACTATAAAGAAGACGTAGCGTCGAGCCTAGCTCTGCACGCAATAGTCCACGGACTCTAAATGAGACGTAGCGTCGAGCCTAGCTCCGCACGCGCGAGTCTCCGGACTATAAAGAAGACGTAGCGTCGAGCCTAGCTCCGCACGCAATAGTCCACGGACTCTAAATAAGACGTAGCGTCGAGCCTAGCTCCGCACGCACTCTACGGAGTATAAATAAGACGCAGCGGGGGGACGCCTTCGCGCGCACTCTACGGAGTATAAAGAAGACGTAGCGTCGAGCCTAGCTCCGCACGCAATAGTCCACGGACTCTAAATAAGACGTAGCGTCGAGCCTAGCTCCGCACGCGCGAGTCTCCGGACTATAAAGAAGACGTAGCGTCGAGCCTAGCTCAGCACGCAATAGTCCACGGACCCTAAATAAGACGTAGCGTCGAGCCTAGCTCCGCACGCGCGAGTCTCCGGACTATAAAGAAGACGTAGCGTCGACCCTAGCTCCGCACGCAATAGTCCACGGACTCTAAAAAAGACGTAGCGTCGAGCCTAGCTCCGCACGCGCGAGTCTCCGGACTATAAAGAAGACGTAGCGTCGAGCCTAGCTCCGCACGCAATAGTCCACAGACTCTAAATAAGACGTAGCGTCGAGCCTAGCTCCGCACGCACTCTACGGAGTATAAATAAGACGCAGCGGGGGGACGCCTTCGCGCGCACTCTACGGAGTATAAAGAAGACGTAGCGTCGAGCCTAGCTCCGCACGCAATAGTCCACGGACTCTAAATAAGACGTAGCGTCGAGCCTAGCTCCGCACGCGCGAGTCTCCGGACTATAAAGAAGACGTAGCGTCGAGCCTAGCTCCGCACGCAATAGTCCACGGACTCTAAATAAGACGTAGCGTCGAGCCTAGCTCCGCACGCGCGAGTCTCCGGACTATAAAGAAGACGTAGCGTCGAGCCTAGCTCCGCACGCAATAGTCCACGGACTCTAAATAAGACGTAGCGTCGAGCCTAGCTCCGCACGCACTCTACGGAGTATAAATAAGACGCAGCGGGGGGACGCCTTCGCGCGCACTCTACGGAGTATAAAGAAGACGTAGCGTCGAGCCTAGCTCCGCACGCAATAGTCCACGGACTCTAAATAAGACGTAGCGTCGAGCATAGCTCCGCAGGCGCGAGTCACCGGACTATAAAGAAGACGTAGCGTCGAGCCTAGCTCCGCACGCAATAGTCCACGGACTCTAAATAAGACGTAGCGTCGAGCCTAGCTCCGCACGCGCGAGTCACCGGACTATAAATAAGACGTAGCGTCGAGCCTAGCTCCGCACGCGCGAGTCTCCGGACTATAAAGAAGACGTAGCGTCGAGCCTAGCTCCGCACGCAATAGTCCACGGACTCTAAATAAGACGTAGCGTCAAGCCTAGCTCCGCACGCGCGAGTCTCCGGACTATAAAGAAGACGTAGCGTCGAGCCTAGCTACACACGCAATAGTCCACGGACTCTAAATAAGACGTAGCGTCGAGCCTAGCTCCGCACGCGCGAGTCTCCGGACTATAAAGAAGACGTAGCGTCGAGCCTAGCTCCGCACGCAATAGTCCACGGACTCTAAATAAGACGTAGCGTCGAGCCTAGCTCCGCACGCAAAAATCCACGGACTCTAAATAAGACGTAGCGTCGAGCCTAGCTCCGCACGCGCGAGTCTCCGGACTATAAAGAAGACGTAGCGTCGAGCCTAGCTCTGCACGCAATAGTCCACGGACTCTAAATAAGACGTAGCGTGGAGCCTAGCTCCGCACGCGCGAGTCTCCGGACTATAAAGAAGACGTAGCGTCGAGCTTAGCTCCGCACGCAATAGTCCACGGACTCTAAATAAGACGTAGCGTCGAGCCTAGCTCCGCACGCACTCTACGGAGTATAAATAAGACGCAGCAGGGGGACGCCTTCGCGCGTACTCTACGGAGTATAAAGAAGACGTAGCGTCGAGCCTAGCTCCGCACGCAATAGTCCACGGACTCTAAATAAGACGTAGCGTCGAGCCTAGCTCCTCACGCGCGAGTCACCGGACTATAAAGAAGACGTAGCGTCGAGCCTAGCTCCGCACGCGCGAGTCTCCGGACTATAAAGAAGACGTAGCGTCGAGCCTAGCTCTGCACGCAATAGTCCACGGACTCTAAATAAGACGTAGCGTCGAGCCTAGCTCCGCACGCGCGAGTCTCCGGACTATAAAGAAGACGTAGCGTCGAGCCTAGCTCCGCACGCAATAGTCCACGGACTCTAAATAAGACGTAGCGTCGAGCCTAGCTCCGCACGCAAAAATCCACGGACTCTAAATAAGACGTAGCGTCGAGCCTAGCTCCGCACGCGCGAGTCTCCGGACTATAAAGAAGACGTAGCGTCGAGCCTAGCTCCGCACGCAATAGTCCACGGACTCTAAATAAGACGTAGCGTCGAGCCTAGCTCCGCACGCGCGAGTCTCCGGACTATAAATAAGACGTAGCGTCGAGCCTAGCTCCGCACGCGCGAGTCTCCGGACTATAAAGAAGACGTAGCGTCGAGCCTAGCTCCGCACGCAATAGTCCACGGACTCTAAATAAGACGTAGCGTCAAGCCTAGCTACGCACGCGCGAGTCTCCGGACTATAAAGAAGACGTAGCGTCGAGCCTAGCTACACACGCAATAGTCCACGGACTCTAAATAAGACGTAGCGTCGAGCCTAGCTCCGCACGCGCGAGTCTCCGGACTATAAAGAAGACGTAGCGTCGAGCTTAGCTCCGCACGCAATAGTCCACGGACTCTAAATAAGACGTAGCGTCGAGCCTAGCTCCGCACGCACTCTACGGAGTATAAATAAGACGCAGCAGGGGGACGCCTTCGCGCGTACTCTACGGAGTATAAAGAAGACGTAGCGTCGAGCCTAGCTCCGCACGCAATAGTCCACGGACTCTAAATAAGACGTAGCGTCGAGCCTAGCTCCTCACGCGCGAGTCACCGGACTATAAAGAAGACGTAGCGTCGAGCCTAGCTCCGCACGCGCGAGTCTCCGGACTATAAAGAAGACGTAGCGTCGAGCCTAGCTCTGCACGCAATAGTCCACGGACTCTAAATAAGACGTAGCGTCGAGCCTAGCTCCGCACGCGCGAGTCTCCGGACTATAAAGAAGACGTAGCGTCGAGCCTAGCTCCGCACGCAATAGTCCACGGACTCTAAATAAGACGTAGCGTCGAGCCTAGCTCCGCACGCAAAAATCCACGGACTCTAAATAAGACGTAGCGTCGAGCCTAGCTCCGCACGCGCGAGTCTCCGGACTATAAAGAAGACGTAGCGTCGAGCCTAGCTCCGCACGCAATAGTCCACGGACTCTAAATAAGACGTAGCGTCGAGCCTAGCTCCGCACGCGCGAGTCTCCGGACTATAAATAAGACGTAGCGTCGAGCCTAGCTCCGCACGCGCGAGTCTCCGGACTATAAAGAAGACGTAGCGTCGAGCGTAGCTCCGCACGCAATAGTCCACGGACTCTAAATAAGACGTAGCGTCAAGCCTAGCTACGCACGCGCGAGTCTCCGGACTATAAAGAAGACGTAGCGTCGAGCCTAGCTACACACGCAATAGTCCACGGACTCTAAATAAGACGTAGCGTCGAGCCTAGCTCCGCACGCGCGAGTCTCCGGACTATAAAGAAGACGTAGCGTCGAGCCTAGCTCCGCACGCAATAGTCCACGGACTCTAAATAAGACGTAGCGTCGAGCCTAGCTCCGCACGCAAAAATCCACGGACTCTAAATAAGACGTAGCGTCGAGCCTAGCTCCGCACGCGCGAGTCTCCGGACTATAAAGAAGACGTAGCGTCGAGCCTAGCTCTGCACGCAATAGTCCACGGACTCTAAATAAGACGTAGCGTGGAGCCTAGCTCCGCACGCGCGAGTCTCCGGACTATAAAGAAGACGTTGCGTCGAGCTTAGCTCCGCACGCAATAGTCCACGGACTCTAAATAAGACGTAGCGTCGAGCCTAGCTCCGCACGCACTCTACGGAGTATAAATAAGACGCAGCAGGGGGACGCCTTCGCGCGTACTCTACGGAGTATAAAGAAGACGTAGCGTCGAGCCTAGCTCCGCACGCAATAGTCCACGGACTCTAAATAAGACGTAGCGTCGAGCCTAGCTCCTCACGCGCGAGTCACCGGACTATAAAGAAGACGTAGCGTCGAGCCTAGCTCCGCACGCACGAGTCTCCGGACTATAAAGAAGACGTAGCGTCGAGCCTAGCTCTGCACGCAATAGTCCACGGACTCTAAATAAGACGTAGCGTCGAGCCTAGCTCCGCACGCGCGAGTCTCCGGACTATAAAGAAGACGTAGCGTCGAGCCTAGCTACGCACGCAATAGTCCACGGACTCTAAATAAGACGTAGCGTCGAGCCTAACTCCGCACAAACTCTACGGAGTATAAATAAGACGCAGCGGGGGGACGTCTTCGCGCGCACTCTACGGAGTATAAAGAAAACGTAGCGTCGAGCCTAGCTCCGCACGCAATAGTCCACGGACTCTAAATAAGACGTAGCGTCGAGGCTAGCTCCTCACGCGCGAGTCACTGGACTATAAAGAAGACGTAGCGTCGAGCCTAGCTCCGCACGCAATAGTCCACGGACTCTAAATAAGACGTAGCGTCGAGCCTAGCTCCGCACGCGCGAGTCTCTGGACTATAAATAAGACGTAGCGTCGAGCCTAGCTCCGCACGCGCGAGTCTCCGGACTATAAAGAAGACGTAGCGTCGAGCCTAGCTCCGCACGCAATAGTCCACGGACTCTAAATAAGACGTAGCGTCGAGCCTAGCTCCGCACGCGCGAGTCTCCGGACTATAAAGAAGACGTAGCGTCGAGCCTAGCTCCGCACGCAATAGTCCACGGACTCTAAATAAGACGTAGCGTCGAGCCTAGCTCCGCACGCGCGAGTCTCCGGACTATAAAGAAGACGTAGCGTCGAGCCTAGCTCCGCACGCAATAGTCCACGGACTCTAAATAAGACGTAGTGTCGAGCCTAGCTCCGCACGCGCGAGTCTCCGGACTATAAAGAAGACGTAGCGTCGAGCCTAGCTCCGCACGCAATAGTCCACAGACTCTAAATAAGACGTAGTGTCGAGCCTAGCTCCGCACGCGCGAGTCTCCGGACTATAAAGAAGACGTAGCGTCGAGCCTAGCTCCGCACGCAATAGTCCACAGACTCTAAATAAGACGTAGCGTCGAGCCTAGCTCCGCACGCGCGAGTCTCCGGACTATAAAGAAGACGTAGCGTCGAGCCTAGCTCCGCACGCAATAGTCCACGGACTCTAAATGAGATGTAGCGTCGAGCCTAGCTCCGCACGCGCGAGTCTCCGGACTATAAAGAAGACGTAGCGTCGAGCCTAGCTCCGCACGCAATAGTCCACGGACTCTAAATAAGACGTAGCGTCGAGCCTAGCTCCGCACGCACTCTACGGACTATAAATAAGACGCAGCGGGGGGACGCCTTCGCGCGCACTCTACGGAGTATAAAGAAGACGTAGCGTCGAGCCTAGCTCCGCACGCAATAGTCCACGGACTCTAAATAAGACGTAGCGTCGAGCCTAGCTCCGCACGCGCGAGTCTCCGGACTATAAAGAAGACGTAGCGTCGAGCCTAGCTCAGCACGCAATAGTCCACGGACCCTAAATAAGACGTAGCGTCGAGCCTAGCTCCGCACGCGCGAGTCTCCGGACTATAAAGAAGACGTAGCGTCGAGCCTAGCTCCGCACGCAATAGTCCACGGACTCTAAATAAGACGTAGCGTCGAGCCTAGCTCCGCACGCGCGAGTCTCCGGACTATAAAGAAGACGTAGCGTCGAGCCTAGCTCCGCACGCAATAGTCCACGGACTCTAAAAAAGACGTAGCGTCGAGCCTAGCTCCGCACGCGCGAGTCTCCGGACTATAAAGAAGACGTAGCGTTGAGCCTAGCTCCGCACGCAATAGTCCACGGACTCTAAATAAGACGTAGCGTCGAGCCTAGCTCCGCACGCACTCTACGGAGTATAAATAAGACGCAGCGGGGGGACGCCTTCGCGCGCACTCTACGGAGTATAAAGAAGACGTAGCGTCGAGCCTAGCTCCGCACGCAATAGTCCACGGACTCTAAATAAGACGTAGCGTCGAGCCTAGCTCCGCACGCGCGAGTCTCCGGACTATAAAGAAGACGTAGCGTCGAGCCTAGCTCCGCACGCAATAGTCCACGGACTCTAAATAAGACGTAGCGTCGAGCCTAGCTCCGCACGCGCGAGTCTCTGGACTATAAAGAAGACGTAGCGTCGAGCCTAGCTCCGCACGCAATAGTCCACGGACTCTAAATAAGACGTAGCGTCGAGCCTAGCTCCGCACGCACTCTACGGAGTATAAATAAGACGCAGCGGGGGGACGCCTTCGCGCGCACTCTACGGAGTATAAAGAAGACGTAGCGTCGAGCCTAGCTCCGCACGCAATAGTCCACGGACTCTAAATAAGACGTAGCGTTCGAGCCTAGCTCCGCACGCGCGAGTCACCGGACTATGAAGAAGACGTAGCGTCGAGCCTAGCTCCGCACGCAATAGTCCACGGACTCTAAATAAGACGTAGCGTCGAGCCTAGCTCCGCACGCGGGAGTCTCCGGACTATAAATAAGACGTAGCGTCGAGCCTAGCTCCGCACGCGCGAGTCTCCGGACTATAAAGAAGACGTAGCGTCGAGCCTAGCTCCGCACGCAGTAGTCCACGGACTCTAAATAAGACGTAGCGTCAAGCCTAGCTCCGCACGCGCGAGTCTCCGGACTATAAAGAAGACGTAGCGTCGAGCCTAGCTCCACACGCAATAGTCCACGGACTCTAAATAAGACGTAGCGTCGAGCCTAGCTCCGCACGCGCGAGTCTCCGGACTATAAAGAAGACGTAGCGTCGAGCCTAGCTCCGCACGCAATAGTCCACGGACTCTAAATAAGACGTAGCGTCGAGCCTAGCTCCGCACGCAAAAATCCACGGACTCTAAATAAGACGTAGCGTCGAGCCTAGCTCCGCACGCGCGAGTCTCCGGACTATAAAGAAGACGTAGCGTCGAGCCTAGCTCTGCACGCAATAGTCCACGGACTCTAAATAAGACGTAGCGTGGAGCCTAGCTCCGCACGCGCGAGTCTCCGGACTATAAAGAAGACGTAGCGTCGAGCTTAGCTCCGCACGCAATAGTCCACAGACTCTAAATAAGACGTAGCGTCGAGCCTAGCTCCGCACGCACTCTACGGAGTATAAATAAGACGCAGCGGGAGGACGCCTTCGCGCGCACTCTACGGAGTATAAAGAAGACGTAGCGTCGAGCCTAGCTCCGCACGCAATAGTCCACGGACTCTAAATAAGACGTAGCGTCGAGCCTAGCTCCTCACGCGCGAGTCACCGGACTATAAAGAAGACGTAGCGTCGAGCCTAGTTCCGCACGCGCGAGTCTCCGGACTATAAAGAAGACGTAGCGTCGAGCCTAGCTCTGCACGCAATAGTCCACGGACTCTAAATAAGACGTAGCGTCGAGCCTAGCTCCGCACGCGCGTGTCTCCGGACTATAAAGAAGACGTAGCGTCGAGCCTAGCTCCGCACGCAATAGTCCACGGACTCTAAATAAGACGTAGCGTCGAGCCTAGCTCCGCACAAACTCTACGGAGTATAAATAAGACGCAGCGGGGGGACGTCTTCGCGCGCACTCTACGGAGTATAAAGAAGACGTAGCGTCGAGCCTAGCTCCGCACGCAATAGTCCACGGACTCTAAATAAGACGTAGCGTCGAGCCTAGCTCCTCACGCGCGAGTCACCGGACTATAAAGAAGACGTAGCGTCGAGCCTAGCTCCGCACGCAATAGTCCACGGACTCTAAATAAGACGTAGCGTCGAGCCTAGCTCCGCACGCGCGAGTCTCCGGACTATAAATAAGACGTAGCGTCGAGCCTAGCTCCGCACGCGCGAGTCTCCGGACTATAAAGAAGACGTAGCGTCGAGCCTAGCTCAACACGCAATAGTCCACGGACTCTAAATAAGACGTAGCGTCGAGCCTAGCTCCGCACGCGCGAGTCTCCGGACTATAAAGAAGACGTAGCGTCGAGCCTAGCTCCGCACGCAATAGTCCACGGACTCTAAATAAGACGTAGCGTCGAGCCTAGCTCCGCACGCGCGAGTCTCCGGACTATAAAGAAGACGTAGCGTCGAGCCTAGCTCCGCACGCAATAGTCCACGGACTCTAAATAAGGCGTAGCGTCGAGCCTAGCTCCGCACGCGCGAGTCTCCGGACTATAAAGAAGACGTAGCGTCGAGCCTAGCTCCGCACGCAATAGTCCACGGACTCTAAATGAGACGTAGCGTCGAGCCTAGCTCCGCACGCGCGAGTCTCCGGACTATAAAGAAGACGTAGCGTCGAGCCTAGCTCCGCACGCAATAGTCCACGGACTCTAAATAAGACGTAGCGTCGAGCCTAGCTCCGCACGCACTCTACGGAGTATAAATAAGACGCACCGGGGGGACGCCTTCGCGCGCACTCTACGGAGTATAAAGAAGACGTAGCGTCGAGCCTAGCTCCGCACGCAATAGTCCACGGACTCTAAATAAGACGTAGCGTCGAGCCTAGCTCCGCACGCGCGAGTCACCGGACTATAAAGAAGACGTAGCGTCGAGCCTAGCTCCGCACGCAATAGTCCACGGACTCTAAATAAGACGTAGCGTCGAGCCTAGCTCCGCACGCGCGAGTCTCCGGACTATAAAGAAGACGTAGCGTCGAGCCTAGCTCTGCACGCAATAGTCCACGGACTCTAAATGAGACGTAGCGTCGAGCCTAGCTCCGCACGCGCGAGTCTCCGGACTATAAAGAAGACGTAGCGTCGAGCCTAGCTCCGCACGCAATAGTCCACGGACTCTAAATAAGACGTAGCGTCGAGCCTAGCTCCGCACGCACTCTACGGAGTATAAATAAGACGCAGCGGGGGGACGCCTTCGCGCGCACTCTACGGAGTATAAAGAAGACGTAGCGTCGAGCCTAGCTCCGCACGCAATAGTCCACGGACACTAAATAAGACGTAGCGTCGAGCCTAGCTCCGCACGCGCGAGTCTCCGGACTATAAAGAAGACGTAGCGTCGAGCCTAGCTCAGCACGCAATAGTCCACGGACCCTAAATAAGACGTAGCGTCGAGCCTAGCTCCGCACGCGCGAGTCTCCGGACTATAAAGAAGACGTAGCGTCGACCCTAGCTCCGCACGCAATAGTCCACGGACTCTAAAAAAGACGTAGCGTCGAGCCTAGCTCCGCACGCGCGAGTCTCCGGACTATAAAGAAGACGTAGCGTCGAGCCTAGCTCCGCACGCAATAGTCCACAGACTCTAAATAAGACGTAGCGTCGAGCCTAGCTCCGCACGCACTCTACGGAGTATAAATAAGACGCAGCGGGGGGACGCCTTCGCGCGCACTCTACGGAGTATAAAGAAGACGTAGCGTCGAGCCTAGCTCCGCACGCAATAGTCCACGGACACTAAATAAGACGTAGCGTCGAGCCTAGCTCCGCACGCGCGAGTCTCCGGACTATAAAGAAGACGTAGCGTCGAGCCTAGCTCAGCACGCAATAGTCCACGGACCCTAAATAAGACGTAGCGTCGAGCCTAGCTCCGCACGCGCGAGTCTCCGGACTATAAAGAAGACGTAGCGTCGACCCTAGCTCCGCACGCAATAGTCCACGGACTCTAAAAAAGACGTAGCGTCGAGCCTAGCTCCGCACGCGCGAGTCTCCGGACTATAAAGAAGACGTAGCGTCGAGCCTAGCTCCACACGCAATAGTCCACGGACTCTAAATAAGACGTAGCGTCGAGCCTAGCTCCGCACGCGCGAGTCACCGGACTATAAAGAAGACGTAGCGTCGAGCCTAGCTCCGCACGCAATAGTCCACGGACTCTAAATAAGACGTAGCGTCGAGCCTAGCTCCGCACGCGCGAGTCTCCGGACTATAAAGAAGACGTAGCGTCGAGCCTAGCTCTGCACGCAATAGTCCACGGACTCTAAATGAGACGTAGCGTCGAGCCTAGCTCCGCACGCGCGAGTCTCCGGACTATAAAGAAGACGTAGCGTCGAGCCTAGCTCCGCACGCAATAGTCCACGGACTCTAAATAAGACGTAGCGTCGAGCCTAGCTCCGCACGCACTCTACGGAGTATAAATAAGACGCAGCGGGGGGACGCCTTCGCGCGCACTCTACGGAGTATAAAGAAGACGTAGCGTCGAGCCTAGCTCCGCACGCAATAGTCCACGGACTCTAAATAAGACGTAGCGTCGAGCCTAGCTCCGCACGCGCGAGTCTCCGGACTATAAAGAAGACGTAGCGTCGAGCCTAGCTCAGCACGGAATAGTCCACGGACCCTAAATAAGACGTAGCGTCGAGCCTAGCTCCGCACGCGCGAGTCTCCGGACTATAAAGAAGACGTAGCGTCGACCCTAGCTCCGCACGCAATAGTCCACGGACTCTAAAAAAGACGTAGCGTCGAGCCTAGCTCCGCACGCGCGAGTCTCCGGACTATAAAGAAGACGTAGCGTCGAGCCTAGCTCCGCACGCAATAGTCCACAGACTCTAAATAAGACGTAGCGTCGAGCCTAGCTCCGCACGCACTCTACGGAGTATAAATAAGACGCAGCGGGGGGACGCCTTCGCGCGCACTCTACGGAGTATAAAGAAGACGTAGCGTCGAGCCTAGCTCCGCACGCAATAGTCCACGGACTCTAAATAAGACGTAGCGTCGAGCCTAGCTCCGCACGCGCGAGTCTCCGGACTATAAAGAAGACGTAGCGTCGAGCCTAGCTCCGCACGCAATAGTCCACGGACTCTAAATAAGACGTAGCGTCGAGCCTAGCTCCGCACGCGCGAGTCTCCGGACTATAAAGAAGACGTAGCGTCGAGCCTGGCTCCGCACGCAATAGTCCACGGACTCTAAATAAGACGTAGCGTCGAGCCTAGCTCCGCACGCACTCTACGGAGTATAAATAAGACGCAGCGGGGGGACGCCTTCGCGCGCACTCTACGGAGTATAAAGAAGACGTAGCGTGGAGCCTAGCTCCGCACGCGCGAGTCTCCGGACTATAAAGAACACGTAGCGTCGAGCTTAGCTCCGCACGCAATAGTCCACGGACTCTAAATAAGACGTAGCGTCGAGCCTAGCTCCGCACGCACTCTACGGAGTATAAATAAGACGCAGCAGGGGGACGCCTTCGCGCGTACTCTACGGAGTATAAAGAAGACGTAGCGTCGAGCCTAGCTCCGCACGCAACAGTCCACGGACTCTAAATAAGACGTAGCGTCGAGCCTAGCTCCTCACGCGTGAGTCACCGGACTATAAAGAAGACGTAGCGTCGAGCCTAGGTCCGCACGCGCGAGTCTCCGGACTATAAAGAAGACGTAGCGTCGAGCCTAGCTCTGCACGCAATAGTCCACGGACTCTAAATAAGACGTAGCGTCGAGCCTAGCTCCGCACGCGCGAGTCTCCGGACTATAAAGAAGACGTAGCGTCGAGCCTAGCTCCGCACGCAATAGTCCACGGACTCTAAATAAGACGTAGCGTCGAGCCTAGCTCCGCACGCAAAAATCCACGGACTCTAAATAAGACGTAGCGTCGAGCCTAGCTCCGCACGCGCGAGTCTCCGGACTATAAAGAAGACGTAGCGTCGAGCCTAGCTCCGCACGCAATAGTCCATGGACTCTAAATAAGACGTAGCGTCGAGCCTAGCTCCGCACGCGCGAGTCTCCGGACTATAAATAAGACGTTGCGTCGAGCCTAGCTCCGCACGCGCGAGTCTCCGGACTATAAAGAAGACGTAGCGTCGAGCCTAGCTCCGCACGCAATAGTCCACGGACTCTAAATAAGACGTAGCGTCAAGCCTAGCTACGCACGCGCGAGTCTCCGGACTATAAAGAAGACGTAGCGTCGAGCCTAGCTACACACGCAACAGTCCACGGACTCTAAATAAGACGTAGCGTCGAGCCTAGCTCCGCACGCGCGAGTCTCCGGACTATAAAGAAGACGTAGCGTCGAGCCTAGCTCCGCACGCAATAGTCCACGGACTCTAAATAAGACGTAGCGTCGAGCCTAGCTCCGCACGCAAAAATCCACGGACTCTAAATAAGACGTAGCGTCGAGCCTAGCTCCGCACGCGCGAGTCTCCGGACTATAAAGAAGACGTAGCGTCGAGCCTAGCTCTGCACGCAATAGTCCACGGACTCTAAATAAGACGTAGCGTGGAGCCTAGCTCCGCACGCGCGAGTCTCCGGACTATAAAGAAGACGTAGCGTCGAGCTTAGCTCCGCACGCAACAGTCCACGGACTCTAAATAAGACGTAGCGTCGAGCCTAGCTCCGCACGCACTCTACGGAGTATAAATAAGACGCAGCAGGGGGACGCCTTCGCGCGTACTCTACGGAGTATAAAGAAGACGTAGCGTCGAGCCTAGCTCCGCACGCAATAGTCCACGGACTCTAAATAAGACGTAGCGTCGAGCCTAGCTCCTCACGCGCGAGTCACCGGACTATAAAGAAGACGTAGCGTCGAGCCTAGCTCCGCACGCGCGAGTCTCCGGACTATAAAGAAGACGTAGCGTCGAGCCTAGCTCTGCACGCAATAGTCCACGAACTCTAAATAAGACGTAGCGTCGAGCCTAGCTCCGCACGCGCGAGTCTCCGGACTATAAAGAAGACGTAGCGTCGAGCCTAGCTACGCACGCAATAGTCCACGGACTCTAAATAAGACGTAGCGTCGAGCCTAACTCCGCACAAACTCTACGGAGTATAAATAAGACGCAGCGGGGGGACGTCTTCGCGCGCACTCTACGGAGTATAAAGAAGACGTAGCGTCGAGCCTAGCTCCGCACGCAATAGTCCACGGACTCTAAATAAGACGTAGCGTCGAGCCTAGCTCCTCACGCGCGAGTCACTGGACTATAAAGAAGACGTAGCGTCGAGCCTAGCTCCGCACGCAATAGTCCACGGACTCTAAATAAGACGTAGCGTCGAGCCTAGCTCCGCACGCGCGAGTCTCCGGACTATAAATAAGACGTAGCGTCGAGCCTAGCTCCGCACGCGCGAGTCTCCGGACTATAAAGAAGACGTAGCGTCGAGCCTAGCTCCGCACGCAATAGTCCACGGACTCTAAATAAGACGTAGCGTCGAGCCTAGCTCCGCACGCGCGAGTCTCCGGACTATAAAGAAGACGTAGCGTCGAGCCTAGCTCCGCACGCAATAGTCCACGGACTCTAAATAAGACGTAGCGTCGAGCCTAGCTCCGCACGCGCGAGTCTCCGGACTATAAAGAAGACGTAGCGTCGAGCCTAGCTCCGCACGCAATAGTCCACGGACTCTAAATAAGACGTAGTGTCGAGCCTAGCTCCGCACGCGCGAGTCTCCGGACTATAAAGAAGACGTAGCGTCGAGCCTAGCTCCGCACGCAATAGTCCACAGACTCTAAATAAGACGTAGTGTCGAGCCTAGCTCCGCACGCGCGAGTCTCCGGACTATAAAGAAGACGTAGCGTCGAGCCTAGCTCCGCACGCAATAGTCCACAGACTCTAAATAAGACGTAGCGTCGAGCCTAGCTCCGCACGCGCGAGTCTCCGGACTATAAAGAAGACGTAGCGTCGAGCCTAGCTCCGCACGCAATAGTCCACGGACTCTAAATGAGATGTAGCGTCGAGCCTAGCTCCGCACGCGCGAGTCTCCGGACTATAAAGAAGACGTAGCGTCGAGCCTAGCTCCGCACGCAATAGTCCACGGACTCTAAATAAGACGTAGCGTCGAGCCTAGCTCCGCACGCACTCTACGGACTATAAATAAGACGCAGCGGGGGGACGCCTTCGCGCGCACTCTACGGAGTATAAAGAAGACGTAGCGTCGAGCCTAGCTCCGCACGCAATAGTCCACGGACTCTAAATAAGGCGTAGCGTCGAGCCTAGCTCCGCACGCGCGAGTCACCAGACTATAAAGAAGACGTAGCGTCGAGCCTAGCTCCGCACGCAATAGTCCACGGACTCTAAATAAGACGTAGCGTCGAGCCTAGCTCCGCACGCGCGAGTCTCCGGACTATAAAGAAGATGTAGCGTCGAGCCTAGCTCCGCACGCAATAGTCCACGGACTCTAAATGAGACGTAGCGTCGAGCCTAGCTCCGCACGCGCGAGTCTCCGGACTATAAAGAAGACGTAGCGTCGAGCCTAGCTCCGCACGCAATAGTCCACGGACTCTAAATAAGACGTAGCGTCGAGCCTTGCTCCGCACGCACTCTACGGATTATAAATAAGACGCAGCGGGGGGACGCCTTCGCGCGCACTCTACGGAGTATAAAGAAGACGTAGCGTCGAGCCTAGCTCCGCACGCAATAGTCCACGGACTCTAAATAAGACGTAGCGTCGAGCCTAGCTCCGCACGCGCGAGTCTCCGGACTATAAAGAAGACGTAGCGTCGAGCCTAGCTCAGCACGCAATAGTCCACGGACCCTAAATAAGACGTAGCGTCGAGCCTAGCTCCGCACGCGCGAGTCTCCGGACTATAAAGAAGACGTAGCGTCGAGCCTAGCTCCGCATGCAATAGTCCACGGACTCTAAATAAGACGTAGCGTCGAGCCTAGCTCCGCACGCGCGAGTCTCCGGACTATAAAGAAGACGTAGCGTCGAGCCTAGCTCCGCACGCAATAGTCCACGGACTCTAAATGAGACGTAGCGTCGAGCCTAGCTCCGCACGCGCGAGTCTCCGGACTATAAAGAAGACGTAGCGTCGAGCCTAGCTCCGCACGCAATAGTCCACGGACTCTAAATAAGACGTAGCGTCGAGCCTAGCTCCGCACGCACTCTACGGAGTATAAATAAGACGCAGCGGGGGGACGCCTTCGCGCGCACTCTACGGAGTATAAAGAAGACGTAGCGTCGAGCCTAGCTCCGCACGCAATAGTCCACGGACTCTAAATAAGACGTAGCGTCGAGCCTAGCTCCGCACGCGCGAGTCTCCGGACTATAAAGAAGACGTAGCGTCGAGCCTAGCTCAGCACGCAATAGTCCACGGACCCTAAATAAGACGTACGTCGAGCCTGGCTCCACACGCGCGAGTCTCCGGACTATAAAGAAGACGTAGCGTCGAGCCTAGCTCCGCACACAATAGTCCACGGACTCTAAATAAGACGTAGCGTCGAGCCTAGCTCCGCACGCACCCTACGGAGTATAAATAAGACGCAGCGGGGGGACGCCTTCGCGCGCACTCTATGGAGTATAAAGAAGACGTAGCGTCGAGCCTAGCTCCGCACGCAATAGTCCACGGACTCTAAATAAGACGTAGCGTCGAGCCTAGCTCCTCACGCGCGAGTCACCGGACTATAAAGAAGACGTAGCGTCGAGCCTAGCTCCGCACGCAATAGTCCACGGACTCTAAATAAGACGTAGCGTCGAGCCTAGCTCCGCACGCGCGAGTCTCCGGACTATAAAGAAGACGTAGCGTCGAGCCTAGCTCCGCACGCAATAGTCCACGGACTCTAAATAAGACGTAGCGTCGAGCCTAGCTCCGCACGCGCGAGTCTCCGGACTATAAAGAAGACGTAGCGTCGAGCCTAGCTCCGCACGCAATAGTCCACGGACTCTAAATAAGACGTAGCGTCGAGCCTAGCTCCGCACGCGCGAGTCTCCGGACTATAAAGAAGACGTAGCGTCGAGCCTAGCTCCGCACGCAATAGTCCACGGACTCTAAATAAGACGTAGCGTCGAGCCTTGCTCCGCACGCGCGAGTCTCCGGACTTTAAAGAAGACGTAGCGTCGAGCCTAGCTCCGCACGCAATAGTCCACGGACTCTAAATAAGACGTAGCGTCGTGCCTAGCTCCGCACGCGCGTGTCTCCGGACTATAAAGAAGACGTAGCGTCGAGCCTAGCTCCGCACGTAATAGTCCACGGACTCTAAATAAGACGTAGCGTCGAGCCTAGCTCCGCACGCGCGAGTCTCTGGACTATAAAGAAGACGTAGCGTCGAGCCTAGCTCCGCACGCAATAGTCCACGGACTCTAAATAAGACGTAGCGTCGAGCCTAGCTCCGCACGCACTCTACGGAGTATAAATAAGACGCAGCGGGGGGACGCCATCGCGCGCACTCTACGGAGTATATAGAAGACGTAGCGTCGAGCCTAGCTCCGCACGCAATAGTCCACGGACTCTAAATAAGACGTAGCGTCGAGCCTAGCTCCGCACGCGCGAGTCACTGGACTATAAAGAAGACGTAGCGTCGAGCCTAGCTCCGCACGCAATAGTCCACGGACTCTAAATAAGACGTAGCGTCGAGCCTAGCTCCGCACGCGCGAGTCTCCGGACTATAAAGAAGACGTAGCGTCGAGCCTCGCTCTGCACGCAATAGTCCACGGACTCTAAATAAGACGTAGCGTCGAGCCTAGCTCTGCACGCGCGAGTCTCCGGACTATAAAAAAGATGTAGCGTCGAGATTTGCCTCCGCACGCGCCACTCCACGGAGCATAAACGAGATGCGTACACCTGTCCTCCGCGTCCGGCGGCAGGTAACACCAAGCATAAAGTACTACTTGGTTCCATTGCAAAAGCAAAGGGGTTACATGGTCACATGCGTAAGAACCAGTACATCATCCCCCTGCACCACCCGACCAACCGCTCAGCCTTGGCGCGGTGCGGACGAGCCCGCGCCGTCGTCGCCGCGGCGCTGAAGGACCCCTTCAAGCCACTGGAGGAGGTCCCCCTCCCCATGCAACGTCTGCTGCACGGCGACTCTCGCTGCACCTTCCCCGAAGCGGCCCCAGATCCGTTGGTGGAAGTTCTGTAGGCTAGCCCCAATGGAGCGGATGGCGTCCGACATAACCTCTGGTCGGTCGGGAAGATCCAGTTGAGGATTCGCTAGCTCCGCACGCGCGAGTCACCGGACTATAAAGAAGACGTAGCGTCGAGCCTAGCTCCGCACGCAATAGTCCACAGACTCTAAATAAGACGTAGCGTCGAGCCTAGCTCCGCACGCGCGAGTCTCCGGACTATAAATAAGACGTAGCGTCGAGCCTAGCTCCGCACGCGCGAGTCTCCGGACTATAAAGAAGACGTAGCGTCGAGCCTAGCTCCGCACGCAATACTCCACGGACTCTGAATAAGACGTAGCGTCGAGCCTAGCTCCGCACGCGCGAGTCTTTGGACTATAAAGAAGACGTAGCGTCGAGCCTAGCTCCGCACGCAATAGTCCACGGACTGTAAATAAGACGTAGCGTCGAGCCTAGCTCCGCACGCGCGAGTCTCCGGACTATAAAGAAGACGTAGCGTCGAGCCTAGCTCCGCACGCAATAGTCCACGGACTCTAAATAAGACGTAGCGTCGAGCCTAGCTCCGCACGCGCGAGTCTCCGGACTATAAAGAAGACGTAGCGTCGAGCCTAGCTCCGCACGCAATAGTCCACGGACTCTAAATAAGACGTAGCGTCGAGCCTAGCTCCGCACGCGCGAGTCTCCGGACTATAAAGAAGACGTAGCGTCGAGCCTAGCTCCGCACGCAATAGTCCACGGACTCTAAATAAGACGTAGCGTCGAGCCTAGCTCCGCACGCGCGAGTCTCCGGACTATAAAGAAGACGTAGCGTCGAGCCTAGCTCCGCACGCAATAGTCCACGGACTCTAAATAAGACGTAGCCTAGCTCCGCACGCGCGAGTCTCCGGACTATAAATAAGACGTAGCGTCGAGCCTAGCTCCGCACGCGCGAGTCTCCGGACTATAAAGAAGACGTAGCGTCGAGCCTAGCTCCGCACGCAATAGTCCACGGACTCTAAATAAGACGTAGCGTCGAGCCTAGCTCCGCACGCAATAGTCCACGGACTCTAAATAAGACGTAGCGTCAAGCCTAGCTCCGCACGCGCGAGTCTCCGGACTATAAAGAAGACGTAGCGTCGAGCCTAGCTCCGCACGCAATAGTCCACGGACTCTAAATAAGACGTAGCCTAGCTCCGCACGCGCGAGTCTCCGGACTATAAATAAGACGTAGCGTCGAGCCTAGCTCCGCACGGGCGAGTCTCCGGAGTATAAAGAAGACGTAGCGTCGAGCCTAGCTCCGCACGCAATAGTCCACGGACTCTAAATAAGACGTAGCGTCGAGCCTAGCTCCGCACGCGCGAGTCTCCGGACTATAAAGAAGACGTAGCGTCGAGCCTAGCTCCGCACGCAATAGTCCACAGACTCTAAATAAGACGTAGCGTCGAGCCTAGCTCCGCACGCGCGAGTCTCCGGACTATAAAGAAGACGTAGCGTCGAGCCTAGCTCCGCACGCAATAGTCCACGGACTCTAAATTGTTGGTGATATGCCCTAGAGGCAACATGGAGATGTTGAATATATCACATACTATGTTTATGATACATTGCTTTGTTCCTTGAAATAGACATTATCATTATTGATCAATGAGTATGTGACTTATTCATGAGACTCTTAATGCCAAAATGTTGCTATTTC
>CM029665.1:30031612-30086612 GCA_017311315.1 Dendrocalamus latiflorus | reverse complement strand
GACTGTGACTTCGACCGACGAGAGACAACGTCAATCTCGTGAGTCTTGAGGCGCGAGTACAGCGCGTCAAGAGTCAGGGTCGAGAGGTCTGTCGTGTCTTTGATGGTGGTCACTTTCATCTCCCAAACACGCAGATCGAGTGCCGCGAGCATCTGACGAGCGTTGTCCGAGTCGGGGTATGTGAGACCGACCGCTCGGAGGTTGCTCAAGATTTTGTGAAATCGCGAAAAGCACTCGTCCAGGGACTCACCAGCAAGCATCTCGAATTTGTTGTACCTGTCGAACCGTCTTAATCTGGGTGGTGCCCTCATGGTATGCGTCGAGGGTCACCCAGATATCGTAGGCGGACGACAGGTGAGAGATGCGATCGAATTCGCTTATGCTCAAGCCCTGGATAATGATGTTCCTTGCCTTTGCATTTGCCTCAACATCGGGCATGTTTGCCACGTTGATGTTTCTCATTGGCAGGAACAACATATCGTACCTTGACCTTCCGCCAGATGGCATACCCTGGGCCTGGATGTATGTCTCCATTCGGCTCTTCCAGAAGGGGTAATCGATGCCATCGAAAACGGGCGGCTTGGTCGAGTACTTGTCCGTCGCCATGGCTCTTGAGACCGATTAAGATCTATTGATTAGAGCTAACCGGCTCTGATACCAATTGTAGGACCAAAATGGCAACAGAGGGGGGGGGGGTGAATGGTGCCTTCAATAACTTCCCAAGTACCCACACAACAAACCAGTCGAAAGAGATGGCTTCTCAGGTCGAACACACATGGTCGTAAGCCAACTGGTGGTCGAATACCATGTGGTCGAAAACCTTTGCCCGAACTGACAAAAGAACTTAAACAGAGAATACTGCGTGGTCGAAACAAGAACAGAGAAGGACTTGTTTGCCAGATTTCCGAGTAACATGAGACTCTCTGGTCCTTTGGTTCTGAAACCGGAGGTACTGAAAGAAACAGACCTCTGGAAGCGAGACAATCAAGGAAATCCAAAGTCTTTGCTATGGTCGACTAGAGAGACACGCTCGAGCACAAAAACATAGCACTTTGAGGCGCAAGACCATGGCAAGGCAGACTTCTCTGAAACGACCTTTGCTCTCGAGAATGTACTTGGCCAAATGGCCTTGAGACAAATTCTCAGTTCTGAGCAACAAGAAGCACACCAAAGCAAATACGGACTCACACAGAAGAGAAGAGAGAAAAGGATAGCATGAAGAACAAGCTCTCCAAAACAAATTGCAAACAAAACAATCACAACATCTCATAACGACAGAAATCAACTTGAGGAAGAGAGATGAATGATTGATCATGGAGGTTTCTATAGCCACTCCATCGAAGGTACAAGAGCAACCGTGCTCTACCCAGAGACAACTCACACAAATAGAGACGAAAAAATTCAGAGTGACTCGGGAACAACCTCACCGATCACCCGACCTCTACCTCTCTATTTATAGCCTCAAGCTTCCAGGGGAGAACCCGTTAACCCCAACAAACACCGGGTTTTACCATTTTCTTTACCCACTAGCAAGAACGAGCTCCATTGCTTTACCCGTTACACCCAACGGCTCCACTGCTTTGCCGTTAGCGCCAACCACTCCAGTGCTTTAGCAGAGACGCAGCTTCCCTTTGCAGCTTTCCGCATTTCTCCAAAATGCCATCCCACTGCCTTCCTGTAAGCTTCCTCCTCCCTTGTCGCTCAAGTCTTGCAACCACCTGGCAGACCTCGTCGTCTTCGGCATCTCCCGACCACGCTTGACCTCAGCACCGCTCGTGCCTAGTCTTGGCCATCTATGCCTCTCCACAACTAGTCTCCAAGTCCTGCAAACCATCACAGACAAGCATACATTCATAGTACCTGATGAGGACATCCCAGCTCAGCATGTTCCATCACATATCAACTATTCACCATCAAGCATAAAGGATACAAATCAAGGTCCACTTACACGAAGTCGTGCCAAGAAAATACAAGAACAGGTGAATTCATTCCTAACTGATTATGATTTCAACATATCTCACGATGTTATACTACCTAAATGTTCTACATTGATGTTACTTAGGTTTACACATGAAGCGGAGGAAGCTACTTGGCATGAGGAACAAATACAATGCTACGATCAGACCACCTGGCTGACCGCACCTACAGCCACAAAGAAGCAACCATAACTTTTGTTTTCCGAAGGCTCTGGGGGTCCATGAGTACTTGATGGAAAGCTTATCAAGTCTAGTTTCCAATGCAACAAACCCCACATCATTTGGACTTTCCAATAAGAAGTTATGATCGAATTAGTGGAGACTGCTCAGAAGGCTAACAGTCACGCGAGACCTCCTCGGGAATTCATCTCGTGGAGACCTTTCACCTAGCCTACCTTCAGAAATTCCAATTCCTTTTCACACTCAACTAGGAGGGTTGTTCCTAGTATAAATACCCCTTGTATCTAAACAATTGGGAGCTTTGAATCATTTGATAAACCATAGTTTTGCAGCCGAGCTGCAAGTGTCTTACTCACACCATTGTTCTTCCTTGTTCTTCTTGGACTCGTGAAGAGATCCCTTTGGGATCCCCTAATTCGTGCTCTAGGCTTTCGGGCCTTTTGTGTGGGTTAGGTCCCGGATTGTGGTTCTGCGGTCGTTCGGAGATCGAGTCGAAGTCCTCAAGGTTTCGGTGTCTCTCTCCCCGTCGTTTGGTCGCATCCAACCTTGGCAGGTATAAAGCTAGTTACCCCGCTGTTCGCAGCAAGTTATCCTCGGTTCTTCGACCTACTGTCGTGAAGATCGGGCCATCCCAAGGAGGTTCCTACCATTTGGTATCAGAGCAAGGTTGTCACGGTAGGTCTTACCATCATATTTATTGTTTTGTTCATCTCCTAGAGTCCACTGAAAAAGCCACAAAAAAAAATCCCATAGCCTTTTCACGGTACTGTTACCTTTGTGTCATTGTGTTCATCAAGTTGCTAGTCACCATCTTTACTTATATAGTGTTTTGTTTATTTGTTATCCGCACCCCTGTTAGTGTCAAAAAAAACAAAAAAAAGAGAATAAAGAAAGAGTCAAAAAAAAGAGAGAAGAGAAAAGAAGTGAAAAGTAGGGGCTGTGTTGCGGATTACAAAAACTGAAAATTTCAGTTCTGCATACTCAAGTTTGTGGTGTTCTTAACAGCAACGTTTACATATCTTTTGAACGGTTTACGCCACTTGGTTACAGTACCGCAGCCTTCCTTGAACAGCCACCTATAGCTCCACAAAAATCTGAAAACCGGACCTCTCGACTCGTAACCTTTCAACCGCTTAACCACAGCTGGGTTACTATCACTTTTTGCGCACTCACAGTCCTAGAGAACGAGCAAGAGCTTTGGTAAGTAAGAGGTGAGGTTGTGTGATTCCACAAATATTATCTATTCCACTTTCTCTTTGCTAACATGGCAGGTTCCAACTCAAGTGTACATGGGGAAAATCATGAAGGAGATGAACAACCAGTCACACGAGCTGAGATGCAACAATTACGTGAACTGGTTCAGGCCATGGGATAGATGCTCAATGAACGCCTTCCCGTCGCTGGTGGTGGGGGTCTACATCAACCTAACCCTGCTGCTGATCATGGTGAAGCCGCTGATGAGAACTCAGTGGGAGCTGCTGCTAATGACGACTTCCACGGCCAGCAAGATCTTGGTCGGGGTGATGGACGAGGGGGCGGTGCTCATCGTGGCCGAGGCGCAGCTGCACATATTCTGCAGCACGGGGGAGGTGCTCACGGTCGGGCTTTTGGCCACTGTGTGCGCTTTCATGATGAAGAAGACCATAATGATGATGACCATGATGAGGAATTTGATGATAATGAGAATCTATTTGCTGATGGTGGGCGATATGGACATCGAGATCATCGTCGAGATGCTATCCATAGAGATAGAAGACAGCCCCATGGTCGCCGTGCTAGGGATGATGCGGATAACATTGCTCGAGTCAAGCTGAGTGTCCCTAAGTTTACGGGAAAAGAAGAACCTGATGCATATCTTGAGTGGGAGGAGCAATGTGATCAGATTTTCAGAGTGCATAATCTGTCCAACCAGAGGTGTGTAAACCTTGCTTCAGTTGAGTTTTCTGGTTATGCCCTCACTTGGTGGAATCAAATACAAGAGAATCAGCTTGTGTTGGGACGTGAGCATATTGATACATGGGCTGAAATGAAGCGTGCCATGAGAAGGCGCTTTGTTCCTTCGAGCTATAATCGTGACCTTCACAATAGGTTGCAAACATTGAGACAAGGTTCTAGGTCAGTTGATGAATATTATAAGGAGATGGAACTACTCATGGTTCGTACTGGGATTAGAGAAGATGGTGAATCAAAAATGGCAAGATTTTTGCGTGGTCTTAATGAAGAAATTTCAAGTTTTGTTGAGATGTTTCCATATCATAATCTGCAAGATCTTGTGGATCAAGCAATGCGTACGGAGAAGAAGATTCAACGAGAGGGACATAGACGTTCTTCTGGGAGCCGTTTCACTTCAGCTCCATGGCGTCGGCAGCAGCCCAGTACTTCTATTGTGGTGATCGATCTCAAGGCATTGCCGCCAGGTCTTCACCATCTACTGCTGCTGCAAAGTCTACACTCTCTTCGGCCTCTTCACCTACAGCGCAACAAAAAAAATCAACACCCTGCTGCCCGTACAGCAGCATCCTCTGTCGCTTCGGCTGCAGCATCATCTTCACATAGCCGAGAGATTGTATGTCACAAATGCAAAGGCCGAGGACATGTCGCTACTGAATGTCCTAGTAGAAGAACCATGTTTGTGAATGAGCTAGGCGAGTGGGAATCTGAAAGTGAGCAAGAAGAAGATGGCATACAAGAAGAAACAGTGGGCAATGATGGGAGTGACATCCAACCCGACGAAGGTGATAATAATTGCTTTATTTCTCTTCGAGTGCTTAGTGTTACTGCTGAAAAAGAAGAGAATGGACAGCGACACAATCTCTTCCATACTCGAGGCATGATCAAGGACAAGTTGTGTAGAATTATTGTTGATAATGGCAGCTGCAACAATATTGCAAGTCAAGAATTGGTTGAGCGAATGGGGTTAAAACAGCGGCGCCATCCTACTCCATACAAGATGCAATGGCTTAATGATTGTGGTACGCTACGTGTAAACCATGTTGTGACAGTTCCTTTCTCTATTGGGAAGTATAATGATCATGTGGAGTGTGATGTGGTGCCTATGCAAGCATGCCAACTGCTGCTAGGAAGACCATGGTTATATGATCGTGATGTTCAGATTTTTGGTCGAACCAACAAGTTATCTCTCATGTACAAAGGAGAGCGAATCACTTTGCTTCCTTTGACACCGGAGGAGATATTGAAGGATGATGTAAAAAGAAAACAGCGAGAGAGTGAGAACCACTTACGAGTGACCCACAAACATAGTGAGGGAGTGAATCCAAAGCCAAATAAAACTCCACAACTACAAAGAACCAAGCCAATGGGAAAAGAGGGATTAGTCATGATGGCTAGGAAAGGGGATTAAAAGAATTGAGTGAACCCAATGCCATGTTCTTTGTACTCCTGTACAAGGACAATTTTCTTTCCACTAACGACTTACCCTCTATATTGCCAAGTGTTGTTTATGATGTGTTGCAGGAATATAAGGATGTATTCCCGGATGAAGTACCACCAGGGCTGCCACCTAAGATGAGAAGAGATGTTGAGCGACATTCTTCGCTGCGTAACATGCCACAAAGCTAAGTCACGCTTGAACCCTCATGGATTATATACTCCTTTACCTATCCCTAGTGTGCCATGGGAAGACATTTCCAGGACTTTGTTCTTGGTTTACCTCGAACCAAGAGAGGGAGGGATTCCATCTTTGTTGTTGTTGATAGGTTTAGCAAGATGGCTCATTTTATTCCATGCCATAAGAGCGATGATGCTTCATATATTGCTGAATTATTTTTCAGGGAAATTGTAAGACTTCATGGCGTGCCACGGACCATTGTTTCAGATCGTGACACCAAGTTTTTGAGCTACTTTTGGAAGACCTTATGGGGAAAACTTGGACAAAATTGCTGTTCTCTACGACATGCCATCCACAAACTGATGGTCAAACTGAAGTTGTGAACCGAACATTGTCGACACTGCTGCGAGCTGTTCTCAAGAAAAATTTGAAATTATGGGAGGAAAGCTTGCCTCACGTGGAGTTTGCATACAACAGGGCAGTACACTCGACCACTAAGTTTTGTCCATTTGAGATTGTATATGGTTTCAAACCTACTGCTCCTATCGATCTTTTGCCTTTGCCTATGCAGGAACGTGTAAATTTTGATGCAAGCAAACGTGCAGAATTTGTCATGAAGCTTCATGATCGAGCAAAAGAAAACATAGAAAAGATGACCAAGATGTACATGAAACGTGCCAACAAGGGGCGTAAGAAGATGTTATTTGAACCAGGAGACTTAGTTTGGGTGCATTTGCGCAAGGTCCGTTTCCCTGAACAACGCAAGTGCAAGCTGCAGCCACGTGCCGATGGTCCCTTCAAAGTGCTCCGCAAGATCAATGACAATGCATATGAAATTGAACTTCCAAGTACGTATGGTGTAAGCCCAACCTTCAATGTCTCCGATCTGTCTCCATTCTTTGGACCAGAAGAGTCGAGGACGACTCCTTTTCAAGAGGGGGAGGATGATGAGGACATCCCAGCTCAGCATGTTCCATCACATATCAACTATTCACCATCAAGCATAAAGGATACAAATCAAGGTCCACTTACACGAAGTCGTGCCAAGAAAATACAAGAACAGGTGAATTCATTCCTAGCTGATTATGATTTCAACATATCTCACGATGTTATACTACCTAAATGTTCTACATTGATGTTACTTAGGTTTACACATGAAGCGGAGGAAGCTACTTGGCATGAGGAACAAATACAATGCTACGATCAGACCACCTGGCTGACCGCACCTACAGCCACAAAGAAGCAACCATAACTTTTGTTTTCCGAAGGCTCTGGGGGTCCATGAGTACTTGATGGAAAGCTTATCAAGTCTAGTTTCCAATGCAACAAACCCCACATCATTTGGACTTTCCAATAAGAAGTTATGATCGAATTAGTGGAGACTGCTCAGAAGGCTAACAGTCACGCGAGACCTCCTCGGGAATTCATCTCGTGGAGACCTTTCACCTAGCCTACCTTCAGAAATTCCAATTCCTTTTCACACTCAACTAGGAGGGTTGTTCCTAGTATAAATACCCCTTGTATCTAAACAATTGGGAGCTTTGAATCATTTGATAAACCATAGTTTTGCAGCCGAGCTGCAAGTGTCTTACTCACACCATTGTTCTTCCTTGTTCTTCTTGGACTCGTGAAGAGATCCCTTTGGGATCCCCTAATTCGTGCTCTAGGCTTTCGGGCCTTTTGTGTGGGTTAGTCCGGATTGTGGTTCTGCGGTCGTTCGGAGATCGAGTCGAAGTCCTCAAGGTTTCGGGTCTCTCTCCCCGTCGTTTGGTCGCATCCAACCTTGGCAGGTATAAAGCTAGTTACCCCGCTGTTCGCAGCAAGTTATCCTCGGTTCTTCGACCTACTGTCGTGAAGATCGGGCCATCCCAAGGAGGTTCCTACCAGTACCGCACAAAACATTGTGTAAAAACAGAATTTAAACCATGTTCCACAAAGTCGTACACCCATTACGACCGGTCGAAAACACTTAAACATTCATGCACATGACCTACGGCCGCTCTCCAGGTCAAGACGACTAGCCCAGGAGTTGATACGACCGATTCTCAGGTGAAACGATCGATCCTGGAGGTCATACGACCGGTTACTAGATGTCTACGACCACGTTCAACCCTCCCGGGGACTTCCGACCGTTTAGCGCATGATCGAAGCACCTTCCGACCACGTACAACGAGTTTTACAGTGGTCGAGACCCTTTCCGACCACACCCGGGCGCTTGAGAGCACATCCGACCACGGCCAACTGTCCTACGCCCGCAGCCGACCGCATACGACCGCTTCACAATGTGGTCGCAGTCGCTTCGACTTCCCACGTGGTCGAAGTCGAGATCTGTCGACTACCGATCACAGTGGTCGAAGTCTCGACCTCCGACTACCTCTCGCGGTAACGTGGTCGTAACCTGTTTCGACCACGACCAACATGGTCATATTGGCCTACGACCACGGCCAACGTGGTCGTAAAGGAGTTGGGAGACTTCTGACCTTCGACTGTGTGGTCGTAAATGACTCGCCTGGCTCCCGATTGACGACAACGTGGTCGTAACCTGCCCGGCAGGCTTCCGACCACGACCAAAGTGGTCGAACGAGCCTACGACAACGGCCAGAAGCTACGACTTTGCACAGAAAGCGATTCCGAACATTTTTATGGCTACGACTTAGCAGGAAACGCTCAAATCAAACTCAATCACAAACCAAGTGTCAATAACTCATCACAAACATGAGGACACCTCCACATGGTCTCTCAATCTCCCCCTTGATGAGTATATTGACAAACCCAGAAAAAGCGAGAAGTTGAGTTTGAGTTTGAAGAATCCAACATGGTCCAACGAGAGAAAATGGAACTAATGACCATGTCGACAGAAGGAACACTAGAGCAACAACTGAAAGAGCAAATTATCTCCAAAGCTCTAAAATGATCCCAACAGCTTTTTCTTCTCTATTCTCCCCCTTTTGGCAATAAACACATCAAGATGCAAAGAGAGAATATGACATGTCAATGGATGAATATGGCTGAAGTTTGTTTATTTAAGCATTTAGAGCCATGAGAATTATCCATATGACCAAAAGTACTACACCAAGCCATAACTCAAAAACGCTATCTAGATCATGACAACATATATAAGCCAGCTAGCACATAGATGACAATCTGAAATGTACATTAGTGAGCAAGTCAAGTCATCAATGAGCAAAGTCTAACTAGAGATATCCAAGGATGATGCAGGCCATGTCAATAAGCTAAGCGGAACAAGAAGCTAAATTGAGTCCAAATAGAGTGCTATAGCTCAAGATGAAACATTGGTTAAGTACTTGGTTCTTTTGTAGCTTAAGCAAATTGAGCACATGACATATTTCTTGAAATTCATGGTTTCCAACCAATTTTTTTTCATGTGCTAGATCTCAAGCCTTATGCGACTACTCCAAGCAAGAAGCTTAAGAAGATAGTCTAGGTCATCCAAAACTCCCCCTGAGTTCATGCCTAGTGCAATGGCAAGCCGTCTCATGAGAAAGAATTGGTGAATCAGTTTTTTCGCACAAAAGAGATTTTTGCTTTTTAAACATGTTGTACTAACTCATGCATCATCAAGAGACTAAAATAGCTCAATCTAAGGCTCAATAAGATTCAACGCTCAACTCAGCCTATTTGACATGGCATGAATCATAAAGGATAGCTCAAGAAAGACTAAACTCAAATGCTAGCATGACAAGTTTTAATTCAAGTTGAGCAATTTTAATTAACTTATCATGGCAAAAGCTAGTCTACACATATGAAGTCATGATAAATCTAGCAATAAGCAAAGTCATGGCAAGGTGTAAAGCATTGTAAACATGTCATAACAGGATAATAATCAAGGCTCAATGTAGTTATATTACAATGCTAAATGCTGAAAATGCAGAAAATCCAGCTCCCCCTCAACATGAGATGCAACTTTTAGTTCAAGTTGAGTTAGTCAAATTAAGCTCCAGAAGCTCCCAAATGAACTCCCCTGAACCAAAGCAATAAATCGAGAAGCTGGCAAAAAACCAAACAGGCAGTCCTTAAAGCATAGATAAGATATAGAGACAACTATGGCTCAGACTGACTCTCATCTACCCCATATGACTCCAGGACAATCAGCTGAGTAAATCACACACTAGAGAGCAAACACGTACCCTGTCTACCCGAGGGTGGCCCAACCCTCGCTAGAACCTACAAGAAGTGAGTGAGCTCAACCTAGTGAGATAAGAACAGCTAATAGAAGCATCCTGGAAGCACAAGATAAGAGTAAGAAGTCTAAGCAACTAGACAAGAGAAGCACTCTAACCTATGCTAGAAGGACTAACCCAATGCACCCCGAGTGCAATGCAACAGAAATGAGACAGAAGCATAATCAATATAGTAAAGCAGTAAAGCCCAAAGCTCCCCCTCACTACAGTCCATAAGGACAAACCACCCCAAGCTCTCCCCGCAGAGCTGAAAACCTCGAACTATCCAAAGGCTTGGTGAAGATGTCAGCCAACTGGTGGTCACTCTCCACAAACTGGAGCACTATGTCACCCTTCTCTACATGGTCTCTAAGGAAGTGAACGATATCAATGTGCTTGGTCCGAGAGTGCTGCACTGGGTTCTTAGCAATGTTAATCGCAGAAGTGTTATCACAAAAGAGTGGAACACTGTCTATAACTAACCCAAAGTCCCGCAGGGTCGAAGCCATCCAAAGTACCTGGCTACAGCACTGGCTGCAGCAACGTACTCGGCCTCTGCGGTGGACTGTGCAACACCGGACTGCTTCCTCGAAGACCAGAAACGAGAGAAGTGCCAATGAATTGGAGTGCCAGAAGTGCTCTTCCTATCTATCCTACAGCCAGCAAAGTCTGCATCCGAAAGGCTCTCAAGGAAAGACAGGATGAGGAAGAGTACCAGATACCATAGTCAATGGTAGCTCGAAGGTACCGAAAGATGCGCTTCACCGCCTGGCGGTGAGATACGCGAGGAGAAGCCTGAAAACGAGCACACAGACACACGGAGAAGTGTATGTCTGGTCTCGAGGCAGTGAGGTAAAGAAGGGAGCCGATCATACTTCTGAACTCTTTCTGATCAACTGGCTCGCCATCCTCATCTGGGTCAAGATAGGCTGTAGAAGCCATGGGAGTTGACACGGCTTACCATCACTCATGTCGAAGCGTCTCAGGAGGTCACGAGTGTACTTCCTTGATGAAGAAATGTACCCTCCCGAGTCTGCTTGATTTGGAAGCCAAGGAAGAAGGTCAACTCGCCCATCATACTCATCTCAAACTCGGTGCTCATGACATCCGAGAACTGTGAAACCAGAGTATGGGAAGAGCCGCCAAAGATGATGTCATCGACATAGATCTGGACGAGCAGAAGGTCTTGCCAGCCTACGGATGAACAAGGTCTTATCTACTTTACCCATTTCAAACCCATGACTCAACAAGTAGGACTTAAGCCTCTCATACCAAGCTCTGGGGCCTGCTTAAGTCCATACAACGCTTTGGAAAGCTTGAAGACATGGTTTGGGTATTTGGGGTTTTCGAAACCGGAGGCTGTCTGACGTAGACTTCTTCCTCAATAAGCCATTAAGGAAAGGCACTCTTGACGTCCATCTGGTAAAGCTTGAAACCCTTAGAAGCTGCAAAGGCAAGCAGGATTCTAATGGCCTCAAGTCGAGCTACAGGGGCAAAGGTCTCCTCGAAATCTAGACCCTCAACCTGGGAGAACCCCTGAGCTACCAGTCTAGCCTTGTTTCGAATAACCACTCCATCCTCGCTCTGCTTGTTCTTGAACACCCACTTAGTCCCAATAATATTGTGACCTCGCGGGGGCTCGACAAGCGACCAGACCTTGTTCTCTCGAAATTTTCTAGCTCCTCATGCATGGCATTGACCCAAGACTCATCAGAAAGAGCATGAGAAACATCTTTGGGCTCAAAGGAGGCAATGAAAGCAGAATGGAGACAGAATTGAGATAAGCCAGATTTTGAGCGGGTAACACGCTCGAAAGGTCTCCAATGATCTGCTCTGAAGGAGCTTTCTGGATATGTCTAGGAGGTCCAGGATGAGATGAAGAAGTGGCCTCTACCTCGTGAGCTGACGAGGTAGGAACAGAGCCACTAGCTCCAGGAAGCAGAAGGCATGGGCTGATCACTCGAGGTGCGGTGGAAGACGGCACCTCAAGGGGTGGATGAGGGACTGGATCGGGTAGACAACCCTCATCTCCATCGTCCTCATCATCCACAAAGATGGTCTCGGACTGCTCTAAAGAACCTGAGATATCGGGCCTAGTCCCCGGACTGGCCTCGTCAAAGGTCACCTCACAGGTCTCTACCATTTTGCTAGACTCGCAGTTCCAGACCCTATAAGCCCGCGAAGAAGGCGAGTAACCTAGAAAGATCCCATCACAAGAACGTGACTCGAACTTATCTAGGTTCCCGGACTTCAGAATAAAGCACTTGCAACCAAACACACGAAAATGAGAGACGCTGGGCTTTCGCCCGTATCTCAACTCATAAGAAGTGCGGTGCAAGTGTGCCCTAAGAAAACTCGATTTGAGACATGGCACGCGGTGGCTATAGCCTCAGCCCAAAACTTCCGCGGTGTAGAGTACTCATCAAGCATCGTCCTGGCCATCTCGACCAAGGTACGGTTCTTCCTCTCCACAACGCCATTTTGTTGTGGGACGTGCGGAGAAGAGAACTGGTGCTCTACACCTGTCTCACCACAGAAACTCTCGAAGTAGGAATTCTTGAACTCCGTGCCATTGTCACTGCGGATCGCTCGTAAGGCACCCGGGAGCTCAACAGAAAGCCTACGAAAAGACCTCGGAAATGTGAAAACGTCTCATCCTTCGAGGCTAAGAAAAACACCCAAGAATACCTCGAGAAGTCATCGACCACGACAAGAACATACCACTTCCCTCCTGCTGACTGCACTCGAGCTGGTCCAACTGTCCATGTGGAGCAGCTGTCCCGGTGCATCGGTCATAGTAACTGTGACCGGAGGTGAGAAGCGGCAACCATCTTGCCGTGCCGGCATGGAGCGCAAACAAGATCTTTGACCATCTTGAGTTTCGGCAGACCACGAATGAGATCGTGGCCGCTAACTCGGGTCAAATGGTCAAATCCAATATGACCAAGTCTCCTATGCCAGAAAGAAATCGCGGGACTCAGAAGCAACTAAACACCTGAGAGGATCACCAGAAGACTCAGAAAAATCAGCACGAAAGATCCTCCCAAACGAGAAATCCCGCAAACCAGACTACCCGAAGAATCAAGAATTTTGCAAGTTTTTCTTAAAGCTCACCTCGAAACCGTCATCGGTAAGCTGAGAAACGGAAAGCAAATTGTACTGCAGCTTACTAACCAAGGCAACATCTTAAGAATAAAAGAATCATTAATGCACAGTACCTTTGGCGATGACGCGCCCAGATGAAGCATCTCCGAAGGTGATCGTCTCATCACCTGGAGCGCGGGCTAGGGAGGAGAACCAACGGGAGTCTCCGGTCATATGACGAGAACAACCGGAGTCTACAAGCCAAACCTTCTCCTTCCCTACCCGGCGAACCTGAGTCAAACAGAGAGTAAAGTCTCAGTACTGGGGTAAATCAAGAGTGATTTTGGCACCCAATACTGAACAACGGAGCAGATGAAGTAGTCAAGCACGACTGACCTCTATCTACCCTACGCTCTCTGTGACTCAAAGAAGCAGAAGGTCTGTGAGCAGACCTGAAGCTGTTGCGGGGTCCGACTGCTACGGGAGAGCGAGTCGGAACACCGGCAACACGCTGATCACGCCGGGTAACTGTCTCGACGGGGGAAACGAGATGTACCCTCAGGACGGCGGAAGTCACGACCGGAGCAGCATGAGGACGAAAACCAGAAGACTCAGAAAAACCAAGTCCTCGATGCTGCCCAAACCCGTCAGAAGCAAACCTAGACCTCGTGCTAGTCTTAGGTGCACTCAGGATCTGGGGCTGACCCTGAATACGCCTAAGTGCCTCGCACGGTCTCTACGCGCAATCCTGGCGCGCCTGAAGCATCGATCGAGTGTCCATCCTTCTGACAGAAGGTGCAGTGGTACTTCACCTTCTGAGAGGTAGAAGTAGCACGGAGGCTTCGCCTTCTGAGAGGCCGAAGCGCAGGTGGAATCACCTTGCTGTCAGAGATCCCTTGGACAAAGCCCGCTGATTTGAATTTAACCTCATCAGATCTGGGCTCGACCTCGATCACACCTCCTACTATGGGTCGGAGAATAGCAGGTGGATGCTTCCTCATATCCTCATAAAATCATATCCTAGACCTTGATTGAACTTGCAAATCTTGGATTGGTCTAGAATAAGATTAAGCTTCTTCTTGCCGCCTACAAATCTCTCGAGAGTGTTCATAAGTACTGACACTCCCGAAAGAGAGAGGTGCAAGAAGAGCAGGGGAAGAGGGAACAGCAGGAGGTAAGGGAGCAGATGAAGAACCAACAGCAGAGGAAGAATGGCTTGTGCACGCACAGCCGACTCTGAATGGACAGTCCTACTGCTAGCAGGTTGGTTCACGTCGCTAGGCGTCTCACCTTACCCTGGGGCTTCTCCCCCACACCATCAATCACATCACAACCAGATTGTGGCTTCTCTAGTAAGTCCTTAGTTAGCTTCACACATTTTCATTCAAGCAACGAGTTCAAGTTTTAGTTTATCACAACTAATGCATGGTGAGCTAACAGGATCCTTAGTCGCATACTGAGCCATTTTCTTGTTGTTGTCAATCATTTCTTGAAACTGTTTGAGACAGATTCAAGTTCAGCAGTTAACTTGGACAGTTCAAACATGAATCAATAGGCTCAAGTAAAGAAGCATCAACTCAGCAATCTTGTGATCTGCCCGTTTTAGGTTCATCTTAGTTATTGCAATTTTCACAAGACTCGGGCAGATCAAGAGCATGGCATAAAGGACCTCTAAAAGCATTGTCCTTATCCTCACATGAGGTGCAAGAAGTAGTCTCAACAGGAGTAGATGAAGTAGAAGCATCCTACTCACTCTAGTTCAGCAACAGACTAACATTCTCCACCTTAACATATCAAGCTCGGAGGACAAACTATCATGCGAGGTCCTTAATTTCTCCATGTCACCCAGCAAAGCAGAGCATGTATCACAGTCGTCACTAGAGGGAGCAGATGTAAGAGCAATAATCTCTAGTGACAGTCTACTTCCTTCTCTAACTCAGTACACCTAGCCCTAGCTCTAGCATGAAACCACCTAGCTTAAGAAAAGCATGATTGAGCTGGTCGTAGGTGGGCATACCTCGTCCGAGTCGGAGTACAGCTCGCTGTCGCTGAGTTCGCCCTCGAGGGCCATGAAGCACATGCCGGAGAAGTCGTCGCCGCTCTTGGGCTCTTGGTCACCCGTCCCGTCGTCGTCGCTCCATCCCTCCACCTCGCTGAGGTCGAGGTCGTCGAAGGCGGTGAGGACGCGTGGAAGAGCTTCTTGGCCTTCCCGAAGTGCGGAACTTCTTCTTCCCGGCGTCTGAGCTGGGCTTCTTGTTGCGGTTCTTGTCGGTGTAGTCGTTCTTGCCCGAACCGCCGTAGTCGTTCTTGCCCTTCTCCAGCTTGGGGCAGTTTGCCGAATGTGGTTGGGGCCACCACACTCGAAGCAAATGACGGGTCCTCCTCTCTTTCTGTCCCTCCTCCTCTTGTAAGCATGGGAGAACTTCGAGCTAGGAGGGCCAGCTGATCATCCAAGCTGCTCTAACTGATCATCAGTTATGTCACAGAGAGCAGCAAGGGAGAAACCGCAAAGCGAATCAGAAAAGACCAGAAGCGAACTGGGATCGGTGACCAAAGCCATCGACTGTGACTTCGACCGACGAGAGACAACGTCAATCTCGTGAGTCTTGAGGCGCGAGTACAGCGCGTCAAGAGTCAGGTCGAGAGGTCTGTCGTGTCTTTGATGGTGGTCACTTTCATCTCCCACACGCAGATCGAGTGCCGCGAGCATCTGACGAGCGTTGTCCGAGTCGGGGTATGTGAGACCGACCGCTCGGAGGTTGCTCAAGATTTTGTGAAACGCGAAAAGCACTCATCCAGGGACTCACCAGCAAGCATCTCGAATTTGTTGTATTCGCGCTTGAACTGGTCCTGTCGAACCGTCTTGATCTGGGTGGTGCCCTCATGGTATGCGTCGAGGGTCACCCAGATATCGTAGGCGGACGACAGGTGAGAGATGCGATCAAACTCGCTACGACTCAAGCCCTGGATAATGATGTTCCTTGCCTTGCATTTGCCTCAACATCAGCATGTTCCAGCATTGATGTTCTCATCGGCAGGAACAACAATCGTACCTTGACCTTCCGCCAGATGGCATACCCCTGAGCCTGGATGTATGTCTCCATTCGGCTCTTCCAGAAGGGGTAATCGATGCCATCGAAAACGGGCGGCTTGGTCGAGTACTTGTCCGTCGCCATGGCTCTTGAGACCGGTTAAGATCTATTAGAGCTAACCGGCTCTGATACCAATTGTAGGACCGAAATGGCGACAGAGGGGGGGGTGAATGGTGCCTTCAATAACTTCCCAAGTACCCACACAACAAATCAGTCGAAAGAGATGGCTTCTCAGGTCGAACACACATGGTCGTAAGCCAACTGGTGGTCGAATACCATGTGGTCGAAACCTTTGCCCGAACCGACAAAAGAACTTAAACAGAGAATACTGTGTGGTCGAAACAAGAACAGAGAAGGACTTGTTTGCCAGATTTCCGAGTAACTTGAGACTCTCTGGTCTTTGGTCCTGAAACCGGAGGTACTGAAAGAAACAGACCTCTGG
The DNA here is from genome assembly GCA_017311315.1 of Dendrocalamus latiflorus. NCBI lineage: Eukaryota > Viridiplantae > Streptophyta > Magnoliopsida > Poales > Poaceae > Dendrocalamus > Dendrocalamus latiflorus. The sequence goes on along the minus strand of CM029665.1, from coordinate 30,070,089 downwards.
AAGCGAGACAATCAAGGAAATCCAAAGTCTTTGCTATGGTCGACTAGAGAGACACGCTCGAGCACAAAAACATAGCACTTTGAGGCGCAAGACCATGGCAAGGCAGACTTCTTTGAAACGACCTTTGCTCTCGAGAATGTACTTGGCCAAATGGCCTTGAGACAAATTCTCAGTTCTGAGCAACAAGAAGCACACCAAAGCAAATACGGACTCACACAGAAGAGAAGAGAGAAAAGGATAGCATGAAGAACAAGCTCTCTAAAACAAATTGCAAACAAAACAATCACAACATCTCATAACGACAGAAATCAACTTGAGGAAGAGAGATGAATGATTGATCATGGAGGTTTCTATAGCCACTCCATCGAAGGTACAAGAGCAACCGTGCTCTACCTAGAGACAACTCACACAAATAGAGACGAAAAAATTCAGAGTGACTCGGGAACAACCTCACCGATCACCCGACCTCTACCTCTCTATTTATAGCCTCAAGCTTCCAGGGGAAACCCGTTAACCCCAAAAACACCGGGTTTTACCATTTTCTTTACCCACTAGCGAGAACGAGCTCCATTGCTTTACCCGTTACACCCAACGGCTCCACTGCTTTGCCGTTAGCGCCAACCACTCCAGTGCTTTAGCAGAGACGCAGCTTCCCTTTGCAGCTTTCCGCATTTCTCCAAAATGCCATCCCACTGCCTTCCTGTAAGCTTCCTCCTCCCTTGTCGCTCAAGTCTTGCAACCACCTGGCAGACCTCGTCGTCTTCGGCATCTCCCGACCACGCTTGACCTCAGCACCGCTCGTGCCTAGTCTTGGCCATGTATGCCTCTCCACAACTAGTCTCCAAGTCCTGCAAACCATCACAGACAAGCATACATTCATAGTACCGCACAAAACATTGTGTAAAAACAGAATTTAAACCATGTTCCACAAAGTCGTACACCCATTACGACCGGTCGAAAACACTTAAACATTCATGCACATGACCTACGGCCGCTCTCCAGGTCAAGACGACTAGCCCAGGAGTTGATACGACCGATTCTCAGGTGAAACGACTGATCCTGGAGGTCATACGACCGGTTACTAGATGTCTACGACCACGTTCAACCCTCCCGGGGACTTCCGACCGTTTAGCGCATGATCGAAGCACCTTCCGACCACGTACAACGAGTTTTACAGTGGTCGAGACCCTTTCCGACCACACCCGGGCGCTTGAGAGCACATCCGACCACGGCCAACTGTCCTACGCCCGCAGCCGACCGCATACGACCGCTTCACAATGTGGTCGCAGTCGCTTCGACTTCCCACGTGGTCGAAGTCGAGATCTGTCGACTACCGATCACAGTGGTCGAAGTCTCGACCTCCGACTACCTCTCGCGGTAATGTGGTCGTAACCTGTTTCGACCACGACCAACATGGTCATATTGGCCTACGACCACGGCCAACGTGGTCGTAAAGGAGTTGGGAGACTTCTGACCTTCGACTGTGTGGTCGTAAATGACTCGCCTGGCTCCCGATTGACGACAACGTGGTCGTAACCTGCCCGGCAGGCTTCCGACCACGACCAAAGTGGTCGAACGAGCCTACGACAACGGCCAGAAGCTACGACTTGCACAGAAAGCGATTCCGAACATTTTTAAGGCTACGACTTAGCAGGAAACGCTCAAATCAAACTCAATCACAAACCAAGTGTCAATAACTCATCACAAACATGAGGACACCTCCACATGGTCTCTCAAATATATATATAATATATATATATATATATATATATATATATATATATAATATTATATATATATATATTATATATATATATATATATATATATATATATATATAATAAGCCTTTTTCATACTCCCGGGAGTACATACTCTCACTTCTAATATATCATGCAATCGAACGTTATCACCTGGCAAAGTTTCTATATCATGCACAAACAGTTATCATTTACAATACATGAAGTTACTTACAGTTATCATGTGCATTAACCCTGTGCCCTTGGGTCCCAAGCAGACCATGTGCCATTTGTTTGGGATTTAGTAGGGTATTAAAACTGAACGGGTTTTAAGCCCACTCAAAATCTCTCTCTTCGTCATCCCCAATCTGATCTCTCCCCATCTCCCCGTCTCTCCATCTCTCTTGCTTCGTGCCTCCCTAATCCAGCGACCTCACCCGCCTCATCATCGGCTGCACATCCTAATCTGGTATCTTCTCTCATCACAGCCGATCGAGCGCTGTCACTCATTGCTTCGACTGCGCGCCATCAGTCATCGTCGTTGGCCTTACTCGGCTGTACCTAGGGTTGGCGATTTGGTTAGATGTTCCTTATATTCTGGCTGTAGTATGGCTGATTCATCATTGCGATGCTATTTTTATACCTAATATCCCCATTATCGCCGTAAAATTTTGTTTAGGAGATCAAATGAAGACAATGGGGAAGGCAATCAAATGAAGATGACGGGGAAGGCATCGTCAAGACAAGCAAAATCACAATCGTGGATAGCCAGAATGCCTTGGAGATCACTCTCGAGCCATGGTCGAGCAGCCGTGGTCAAAGTACTGTGGTCTAACAGCTGTGGTCGAAGTGTCGTGCGCGAGCAACCATGGTCAAAGTTACTTTCAATTAATTGTGAAGTTATCATCTATAAATAATTAAATTATCATCTATAAGTAATGAAGTTATCATCCGCATAGTGCGTCGAGTAATAGAGTGTTCGAGTACAGTAACTGGGTCGATACTCGGAACTGCAATAACCGGTCGGTAGTTGTAAGCTACAGTAACTGGTCGGTAGTCAGAGCTATAGTAACTGATCAACAGTTGTAAGCTACAGTAACCGCTCAGTGGTTGTGTAACATCCCAAAAAGGGAACTAGTGTAATTGTGAAAATGATGAAAACCTTTTAATCATTTTTCTAGTGCTTCTCAAAAAGTATTTGGCAAAGTTCAAATTTCTCGAGTTGGTTTCTTGTCAAAAGCCCATTTAATAAAAAAAAATATATACAAACCTTGGAATCCAGAACCAAGGTTGAAAGTCAAACATGAGAAAATCCAAATTTACTTGGAAATCATAATTTCAAATTAAAATTAAAATCTGGGGACTCAAAGCCAGGAATGGAAATTTAAAATTAGTATGAAATCTATTCCATCCAATTTGTATATCTGGAAATTCACATTCTGAAATTTAAGATTTATTTCTCCAAGACTTGTCAATCCTAAAATAATTTGTCGAATCCATGTTTTGAACCAAGTTTCCAAACTGAAAACCTAATTGCAAAAAACCAAATCTGAGAATCCAAATTCAAGAAAATCCTTAAAATCTCCAAATTTTCCTCTTGGGTCGGCCCATTTCTTCTTCCGCCCCGGCCCACTCTTTCTTTTCTCTGGCCCTGGCCCACCCGACGCCTTCTTCTTCTTCCTTCCTCCTCCCTCCTCCTTCATTCCCCGTCAAGCCGAGCAGGCCGCCTCCGCTCGTCGCTGTTTCTCGCACCGGCCCAGCCCGCGCTCTGCCCCTGGTTTCCCCAGCTGCCCCTACCGCCGTACGCACCGCCATGCCCGGGTACTCCTCGCCATACCGTCGCGGCGTCGCCCATGCCCAGCACTGCTTCGCCATACCGTCGCCTGTGCCGGCAGTACCCCTACCCACGCCGCGCCCATAGCCGTCGCCGTACGCGCGCATCGCCTATAAAGGGGCCCGAGCTCGCCTCCTTCTCCACTCCTCATCCCTCAATCCGAGCTCAGCTCGAGTGCGCCGCCGTCTTCCCCCACCTCCGGCGCCCGAGCTCCCCGCCAATTCGCCGAGCCCCGTTCAATTTATTAGACTCTCTAGCCATTTCACGGAGAACGTGTGTAGGTGGGTAATAAAAACCCCACGTGGAATGGGACATCGGATGTAGGTGACGTTGCCGAGGCTAGCGTATATGGAGAGTGGAGTCCGACTGCGCTAACCTGTGGTGGACATCCCGCACAAACCTATGGAAGCAACCCCATAGGAGTGAGATGCTAGAGAGCGAGGTATTGTAAAGACCTCGTGGTAGTCTCTCGATCTGCATGACTAAGGAATCATGTAGAACCATCGGGACGATTACCTCTTGTGGGTAAAGATGTACAGACTCTGCAGAGTATACAATTATTCGAATAGCCGTGCCCACGGTCAAGGGCGGACACGGAAATCTTCCTCGAGTTAGTTCTATTTCAAAAACCTTTGTGGGTGGGACAAAAACCTATCAGAGGGAGGTACTCTGATTTTGGACTTTTTTCCTGGAGGAACGTACTCCAGCGTGGTTGATAATATGGAAGTGGCAGTAATGATCAAAAGCTAGCATAGGTGGATGGAACCATGTAATCGGTGGATGGAACCTACACCGCTATAAATATTGCACCATTTCAAACTCTTTAAAGCATGTTTATAAAATGCCAAGTCATAGGAATTTTAATTATGATTATTACAAATGTTGCATTAAGCAATAAAAGAACCTCAAGCCTCCTTTGACAGCCCTGCATCTATTACTATTGCATCTTGTGTGGTGGCTTGCTGAGTACCGTCGTACTCACTGTTGCTTAATTACCATCATTCAGTCAGAAAGGAAATAAAGTCAAGCCCTGCGATGCCTAAAAAGGGTCGACATAGCTGGAAGACGATGAGGCCATGGACTAGGTCGCGAACCCCAGTTGGCTGCCTGTGGGCAAGTCCTGCGGGTCCCACCTGTGTGAAGTTTCCGCTGCTGCATTTTATCATTTTCGGCCTAACCGGCCCATGAGTAAGTATTACTGTATTATTTACGCTTCCGCATGATATGTTTTCGATATACAGTAATGTATCTGTGAGCACTATCTACTGATCCAGGGAATAGTGCGGTGAATCACAGAGGATCTGGGTTTTGCTAACCCGAGGTCCGACAGGTTGTAAGCTACAGTAGCAGATGTACTTGTAAGTCGAGTAACTGCCATGGTCGAAGTGCCATAGTCTAGCAGCCGTGGTCGAAATGCCGTGATTGAACAGCCGTGGTCAAAGTTACTTTCGGTTAATCATGAAGTTATCATCTATAAGTAATGAAGTTATATCTATTTGGTAAGTTATAATCTGCATAGTGTGTCGAGTACTAGTATGTTCGAGTACAATAACCGGTCAGTAGTTGTAAACTATAGTAACTGGTCGATAGTTAGAGCTATAGTAGCTGGTCGGTAGTTGTAAGCTACAACAGCAGATGTACTCGTGAGTTGAGTAGTAGCCATGGTCGAAGTACCATGGTCTAGTAGCCGTGGTCAAAATTACTTTCGGTTAATTATGAAGTTATCATCTATAAGTAATGTAGTTATCATCTATATGGTAAGTTATCATCCGTACAGTGTGTCGAGTACTAGTGTGTTCAAGTACAGTAACCAGTCGGTAGTCATAATCTACAGTAACCGATCGGTGGTTGTAAGCTACAGTAGCAGATGTACTCGTGAGTCGAGTAGTAGCTGTGGTCGAAGTGCCGTGGTAAAGCAAACATGGTCAAAGTTACTTTCGGTATCTCACGAAGTTATCCTCTATAAGTAATGAAGTTATCATTTGGACAGTGTGTACAAGTACAGTAACCGGCCGGTAGTCGTAATCTACAGTAACTAGTCGATAGTCGAACTACAGTAACCGGTCGGTAGTTGTAAGCTATAGTGGTAGATGTACTCATTAGTCGAGTAGCAGTCATGGTCGAAGTGCCGTGGTCGAGCAACCGTGGTCAAAGTTACTTTTGGTATCTCATGAAGTTATCATTTATAAGTAATGAAGTTATCATCCGCACAGTGTGTCGAGTACTTTTATGTTCGAGCACTTGCTTCTTCGTTGGCCGCTATTTCTCCCAAAGCCATTCATCACGTAAGTGTAAGTAACTCTATCTTTCTTTGGTGCGACTTTTTCAAATTGGAAATCTATGAAAGTTACTGCTGACAATACGTAATCGGTAGTTCTAACTGAAAGAAACGTGCCTCAATCATCCCATGATTTGGAATCCCAAAATTATGGGCATGAAAATCTGGACAAATCACAACGAAATTGCATGTGCGTAAGTTACTGCTGATCCTAGTTACGCACGACAGCTACAACAAGCCAAGTCGCGCGCGCCCTGTGGTCCATGTGTAGCGTGCACGCACATGCTCGTTAGCCTGCACGTATATTATATATTATATATATACCATAAATTCACACATGTCTTCTAGATTAGAGGCTACGGGGTACAAATGTGGATTCTATCTTGTCATATAAGTGATTAGTATATTTCTAATTTAAAATCTGAAATCTCTTCCAACATAGAAACGCTTATTTTCAAGATGATGCGAGATGAGACAGAATCCATAGATGTTGGTTAATGTTCATAAAGTTGCATACTTACTATTAATGCTTGCTGAGTACCTTTGTACTTATTCTTACTATTATTCTCCTTTTTTTATAGACTAGTTTGTTTGGAGTTCTATCCGGTACAAGCCCTGAGTATGACATGTATGAGGTGGATGGAGCAGACCCTTAGTATGACGTGTATGAGGTGGATGCCCTATATGAGACGTGGGACGAGTAACTATCTGCTACTAGATCATAGGCGGAACTCCGGGTATAATAGTATGCTTGTATCCATAGTTTCAGCACTTGTGTAATTATTGGCTAGAAGTACTCTGTTCCTAGCGGTATTGTAATAATCAGTCAACTGTTTAGCCTTGTTAAAGACTTTAACTTGTATAGCAATGTTATTGTAATATTATAAAACTATCTCTAATTATTTTTCTGTTGCGACACCCCGAAATTGTTTATTAGTCGATAAAATGGAGATTTATTCTATGTTATCGTTTAATAATCACATAGTGGTGCCATTATTTAAGATAGTGATGACATAAGTCCGTCTCAGCTACTACTACCAGGGCCATAGCCACCACCAAATAAGCTATGCTAGCAGCGGCTGCTGCATGTCCCATCTATCTATCTATCTATCTATCTATCTATATTAGAGGTGGGTATAATTACATCCGGGAGTAAAAAGTATTTTTCATATATATATATATATATATATATATATATATATATATATATATATATATATATATATATATATATATATATATATATCATCTTTCATATATATCTTTGATCTCCTCGTCGTGCCAGCTTCCAAAGTGAAAATTTTCCTCTTTTTTGCCAATCTCGCCGCACATTTGCATTGATGGGACAAAATCCCCCAATTCGTGAGCTCCAATTCACCTGGGGTCCTTGCATGTCCAATATAGGAGTATTGTCCATGGCAGCAGAGATGAGCATGCATTAGAGCAACTCCAAGAGCCTTTCTAAATCTCACTATCTAAATCATCATTTAGAGAGTCATTTGCACAAAAATCGTTTTGTATATCTTTTCACAATCCAACAGTTTTTCTAAATCTTGTGCGCAGTCTAGAGAGCCATTCTCGTCTTCTATATTTGGCTAGCGAAAAACCCGCAATAGAAGATGGCTATGTTTGGATAACCATTTAGAGAAGCTATTGGAGGGTAGTTTTTCACCAAAATCTCTATTCCTAGCATTTAGGAAGGATATAAAGAGTCTCTTGGAGATGCTCTTAGCAAGGTTTGCATGCATGTGCGGAAGTTATAGCCAGCCACCCCCCAACCGCCACTTTCCATTTCCATCTTCGCCATCTGGCCGGTGCAACAGCTTCTTCCAAGAGGAGTACCAACCAACCAATTAGGGCGAGAAATTAGGGCGCCTTTGACCTTAACCACCGCCGGCGTGGGGACCTCCACTCCAACTCCAAGCAGCTCGTCGCTGGCACGGTGACGCTGGTCGGCTCGGTCACTCCGATCCGATCGTGGTGGACCGGTGGTTGGCTGGTGGCGCGATCGAGGCTCTATTCTTTACGGCTTCTAAAAGCGGTTTTTGGCTTTTGCTATAGCACTAACTTTCAAACAGGGTATTTTCTCAAGACGAGGTCTATAAGTTAATTATAGTACATGTTAAAAGCCCAACATCTGTATTAACCAAAATCGCAAACGAGTATCTCTCTCCGTAATTTCTATCGTAAACAGTTAAAGTTCAAAAATTTTAGCCAAAAGCCATAAGCCGCAGCTGTATCAAACAGGCCCCGATTAGTGCATGCGTGCCCATCCATGGCCGTTCGATCCCATCGGATGGCCGAGATCGTAACAGACCTGTGCACGATGGTAGTAGATACAGGGTCTGTTTAGAGAAATTAGAAGTTAATATGAATACTTGGCTTTTCAAAGCAGCTTTCCTTTTTATCTTGTTCTCGTCTTGCTTTAAAGATAAAATAGAGGGTGATAAGTATATCACGCACCTAATTTCTCTCGCTCTCATCTCGCGTACGCATATCTCTCCTACTTTTTTCACTGTTCGTTTTTTCCTTTTAAAAGTTACTTTTTTCTACTATTACTATATATGTTTTTACTAAAATTCACCAGATACAGCTAAAAACCTTCAGCCACAGCCAATATGAAATAGGCTACACACACCACAATTCTACAAGCATTTTGCTGTACATTTATGACTCGCCAGCTGCACTGAGGGTAGATGTTATTCGGATGCATGGTACACCCATACATATTGATGAATTTTGCAATGAACACACTCCCGTAAGTGCAGAAATATAATGCGTTCCATCAATTCCTTCTGAACACGGCCGGAGAGGAGGCAAGCTAGGACCAGCTGCGCGCGTATGTTTGCCGCTGTCATCACAAGGCATCATGCCAATTTATTTATGCGACGATAGCAGCATTCGTTGCTGGGTTCCTTAAACTTAATTAAGTTGGACCTAAACCGCGCGCACTATTCGATGGTACTCAGATTCGTCGGTTGTGCGGCTGTGCCTGCAAAGAGCATCTTGCATGTGTTTAGTGGCGCAATGATGGAGGTATATATGGACCACGCCGAGTATTTCTAGGTTTGAGTTTGAGTTTTTATTTTTTTTATTTTGTTTTTTATTTTAGTTTTTTTCTTCTCTTGTTCTTTGCATTGTGTGTGATGACGTAACTTTTCTCTTTTTTAAATTTAATTATACTAAAAAAAGCCAACAGTATATACAATATCAAAAATCTCAATCAGTGCCAAATAAATCAAAAACTTAAGCTTAAGCTCAGAAGAGCACCGGCCCTTTAATGGGCCATGTTTGGAAGGGTTTCAACATATTTTCCTGATCCACGCGAAATTCCTGCGTTAGATCGGTTTCTCTGCTTGCAATTTGCAGAGAAGTGTATCATTTCGGTAATTCAACTTTAGATGTGGTTCTAATTAATTAGGAGCAAACCCTCTAAAAGCTCGACGTGCCTCCAGTGTACTTTAGTTACGCTACATTGATCAAATCGACGGTTTTGGACATCTGACATGAATCGACACGAGTACACAAATTTCACATACTTTTCCAATCATCTGGTAATAAAAATATTAAAAATTTAACACTACGAAATTACTTTTGATAATGAAACTAATAATACTATTTGTATATGTATATATCATCAGTGGCGGACCCAGGATTTGAATTCAGGGTATGCCTAACTAAAAAATTATTATCCAATATTGATATAATCTAATACAAAAATTCGGTAAACGGTTCGGTAAAAAACATAATATATCTAAAAGATCTCATAATACCTTAAATTCAACAAATAAGTTCGAAATTTGCATAACTGATAATATAAATTGTTCAAATGTAATATAAGATCTTACATAAATAGAAGATTGCAACACTAGTTTAAGGCTTTTGCTTTCCGCTTCTTCATGGCCATGAAAGTGTGAACTATGTCATCCTCGCTGACATTGGAGAAGATATCACGCTCAATAAAAGTGACCAAACAATCATTCAATAACTGATCACCCATTCTATTTCTCATCTTATTCTTCACTAGACACATTGCAGAGAATACTCTTTCAACAGTTGTTGTTGCCACCGGTAAGATCAATACCAATTTGAGGAGCAAGTACACCAAATCATAAAGATCATGCTTCTTTGTTTCAACAAGTTTAATAGAGAGCTCACCAAGATTGTTCAGGCCTTTGAATCTATCATCCTCTCTCATATCATCAATATATGTATCAAGTTGGAGTTCAAGTTTCATGAGATCAGAGCTTGCAATGTCTTTGGGATAAAAACTTGCAAGTCTAAGTATTTTTTTGTGCATCAAAAGAGGCAAATGAATCGGAGGGGTTGAATGCCGACATACAAAGAAGCAACTCCATACTAACCTCATCAAACCGATTCTCAAGCTCTTGATGAACTCTATCAATGACACCAATATATACCTCTCTTCTATAGTGGTCATCAATTGTTTGTTCAGGGTAAAAACGATGGGATCTTCCATGAGGTTCATATTTAGCATCCATTGCAGGAACATCAATAGAATATTTGATGCAAAATGATGTAACCTTTCCTAAGAAACCTTCCCACCCATTAGACCTCATCTGTTGCATTCTTTTCTTTGCCAAACCCACAAGTGTCATCGCATTAACAATATCTTGGTCTCTCTTTTGCAAAGAATTAGACAACTCATTTGTGTAACCAAGAATGACAAGCATCAAGTGTGCATTGAAAATAAACTCAAATGACTCAAATGTAAGAACAATAGTATGTATGTTAGGCCAATCATCCTTTTGGGTGGGATCATTTCCAAGAGTTATGAGTACTTCCCGGATTGTATCATACATGTCAATGATATGCAAAATAGTTTTGTAGTGAGAACCCCACCGAGTGTCACCGGGCCTAGCCAATCCCATCTCTTGATTTAACCCACTTCCACTTTCTATTTCATCCAAGTCAAGTGCCTTCTTCAATTTTTGAGCTCTAACATCTCGAAGCATATCATGACGTTTGCAAGAAACACCAACTATATTCAGCAAGCGTGAAACTTGACCAAAAAAGGTTTGGCAACCAACATTTCCCTTGGCAACAGCAACAAGAACTAACTAAAGTTGATGTGCAAAACAATGCACATAATAAGCAGAAAGAGACTCTTTCATAATCAATGTTTTCAGCCCTTTAACCTCTCCTTTCATGTTACTAGCCCCATCATATCCTTGCCCACGAATTTGAGTAAGAGTCAAGTGATGACTAGTAAGCAAGGACTGAATTGCTGTTTTAGGTTCCAAAGAAGTGGTGCCAGAGACATGAACTACTCCAAGAAACCTCTCACAAACCCTCCCAAGTTTATCAACATAACGCAAGCAAACAGTAAGTTGTTCTTTATATGATATATCACTAGATTCATCAGCTAGGATTGCATAGTGGTCATCCCCAAGTTCTTCAATTATGTATCTAGTGGTTTCAATAGAACAACATCTAATAATTTGCTTCTGTATGCGAGGGGAAGTCAAAATGCAATTACCTGGAGCATTTTTCAACACCAACTTGTTAACCTCTTCATTATTTCCAGCAAGCCACTTCAAAAGTTCAAGAAAGTTTCCTCTATTGTTAGATTCTTCACTTTCATCATGTCCACGAGAAGCCAATCCTTGATGCAAAAGATACCTCAAACATCTAAGTGAATAAATCAATCTAGCCTTGTACTCAACTCGATCCTTTTCTGACACCTTGACAATGACAGTATCAATTTTTGTACCCTTTTTCACAAATAAATTGTATTTGTCTTGAGCAAACTTGTGAATAGTTGAGCAACAATGTTTGTCAAGTGCTTTAGCTCCCATGTTCCAATTATGCCACCCATCCATTACAAACTTTCCACTCTCTTTGCCAAACAAATAGCATATGAAGAAAAATGCTGCATCCTTCTCAATACTATAATCAATCCAAGGGTACTTATGAAACCAAATAATACTAAAGCGGCGATCTTTACCATAAATTTTTCTAATGGGGTAATCATAGGCCCAAAGTTGGCATGGACCTTTTAGAATGTATCCTCTTCTAGCCGCATCTTGATCATTGACATCATATCTTGAAATAGGCACCCTTAAGCCTGGATCATGTTCAAGGCAATCAACATTATAAACCAAAGGTGGTTCTTCTTCATTTTGAGTTGACCCTTCATCCACAACTGGATCTGCAGGTGGTGTTATTACATCTTCACCTGACCCTTCAGTCACCACTACAATTGGAGAATTATCATCTACAGATGACCCTTTTTCAATTGGAGAATTATCATCTACAATAGGATCAGACGGCTGTTCATCTAAAGCTGAAATTGGTGGTGGTGGAGCACAAGATACATTCTTTTTTGCTTCATGTTTCTGAAAAAGCAATGCAATACTTCCGCTCTTCCTCTTCATGCCTCTAGCCTCTCAATTCAGTGCTAATGTGTGTTGTAGATCTAAAAAAACAAATGAACATATTAACCATTTAGCATGTAAAATATTTAGATTTTAGTCTAACAATGCAAGACTATAGCCCAAATTAATGCAGACCGCAGCTAAAATCTAAAATCTAAATTATTAGTCTAAAATCTAAAGTCTAAATTACTAAATTGATAAAAAAAACAAGTAGAGAAAAATTACCCTTAAGCACCCGGCTCCTTTTTCCTCATTTCCCCGGGACCAGGCACTTCGGGCTTCGGCAGTTCGGCTGCTTCGGCAGTGCCTTAGTCTCTCGGCCTCTCCGCTCTCCTAGTCCCTCCCTTCGTCCCTCGCCGCAGGCCCGCAGCTCCCTCAGCGCCTCCCTCAGCTCTCTCGGCCTCTCGGCCTCTCCGCTCTCCCGACTCCTCCCTCCCGCCGGCCGCCGCCGGGTGCGCCCCGCTCCGCCTCCGACTCCTCCCTCCTGCCGCCGGGCGCCGGGTCACCCCGCTCCGACTCCTCCCTCCCGCCAGCCGCCGCCGGGTCGCCGCGGCCGCGCCGCCGCCAGTCGCCGGTCGCCCGATGCCCCGATCGATGCCCAGATCTGGTTTTGTGTGTTTGTGATTTGTGAATGTTTCTCCTCTCTCCTGGCTGGCCGGCTCTGGATCTGTAGCCGAGATTTTTTGGGTTAGGGCACGTGTGTTTTTGGGCCAATTGCACTATTGCAGGGTAGTTCTGGGCCTATATGGATTGCCTGCTGGGCCCGCCCCTGTATGTCATAAATATGTAAGTTTTTAACTATATTTAGCAGTGAGCAAAGTTTTAAATTTTTTAAACTATACATGCCACATAATTGTTAGATCATGTGGATGGTTGTAAATAAAGTGATGATGAATAATTGACATTTGGATTGCTTTGGATTTTGCGTTTGTAAAAGTTTTGGTCGATCGCGGTCGAAGGTCTCATGTTCAAGTGGTTTCAGTCTCCTTCGAATGGTTTTTGTCTTCTTTGAGTGTTTTTGGTTGCTCCGATTAGTTTCGGACTAGTCCGATCGGGTCTGAGTGGCATTGGATGGTATTCGAGTAGCTCTGAAGCATCAAACAGCTTCGAGCGGTTTTGGTTGCTCTGAGTAGTTTTATACTAGTCCGATCGGGTCTGAGTGGCATTGGATGACATTCGAGTAGCAATGGAGTATCGGACGGTATTCGAGTAGCTCTGGAGCATCGGATGACTTTGGAGACGCATCGAAACATCAGACTGCACTCGAGTGGCATCAGAGGATTGCACAACTGAACGACCACAATAGACTTCGACCACGGTGGCTTTCGATCACGGCAGACTTCGACCATGTCAGACTTTGACCACGTTGGTTATAACTCAGAGTCGTTTACAATCACGTTCGACTACGACCACATTCTTCTTCGACCACATCCGGCGTCGACCACAGAATATCGACTATGACAGTTCGACCACATTCAACTTCGACCACGACAGAACGACCACGGAAGGTAATCGTAGTTACAATACTTTTTCATGGTCGTAGCTACAGTACTTGATCGGTACTCGATAGTCGTAGATTTTACTGGTCGATAGTCGAAGGCTTTGTAATCAATGATCGTAGACTTTGCGGGCTGCTGTTTTAGTCGTAGACTTCGCAGTCTTGTTTTCATAGTCGTAGACTTTACAATCTGTTGTTGTTGTCTTCGCTGGTTGAAGGCTTTGTGATCAATTGCTATAGGTTTCGCGGTTTGTACTCATAGACTTCATGTTCGGTACGAGTGCTTTAATTTCTGTGATCTTCGAGTACCACGAGTACTCGTGTTGGGTTAGTGGTTGACTGATCTGGTCGGAGCGGTTGTCGGTGATACTCGGTGGTCAGTGATCGATGGTGCGATGATTGGTTGATAATTTGTAGTTGTAGACTTGGCGCTTGGTACCCGATGGTTTTGGTCAGTAGCGATGCGCGGTATCGCTTAGTGTTTAGAGTGGAGTGATAATATTTTTTGAGTACTTGTGGTTTTCGAGTATTCATTGAGCTAGCGGTTGTAAAAAGTTGTCTGGAGTTGATTTGCGGTAAGCAATGGAATGTGTGGTCGTAGACAACTTGGTTGATGGTCGTGGATGGTTTTGTTCTTGTCTATGAATGGACAAGGGTGGTGTGAGTGTGTGTGCTGATGACGGTCAAGTTGTGGAGAACTTGTGCTGAGAAACGTTTCTTTGGTCTTTGCATGTGCAGAATGGTGTGGAGATGGTCATGGTTGGTGATGAGGAGGACCCGGACTAGGATGGGGAAATCTGAGGTCCAGACGGTTAAGGATATCACGCGAGGTGGTCGAGCTAACGCTGGAGCACGTGGAGATCAAAGGTGTTAATACGTGGAGAAGTTACAGACGGTGTGGTCCTAGAGGCTTTGACACGAAAGTTGATGAGGCTACGGGAGGTGTGTCCTAAAGGCTTTTTCACGTGGTGAGTTAGAAGTTGTGGATGGAGTACATAACTGAGAAGGTTGCGTGTTTGAGTAAAATCCGTGTAGGAAAGGTTTTGGGTCCCTTGATTTGAGGAAGAGATAGGATTTCGTGCTTGTGTTTGAGTTAAATATGGTTTAGGGCTCTAACATATAAAAGCAGAGGTAGGTCAAGTGTTTTGGCCGGAGGTTTTGCGAGGCTTTTTTGTGCGAGAGTTTTTAGGAGTGCCGTGAGGGCGCTTTGTAGCCACAAATATAGGGCCTATTTGATATGGCTGCGGCTTATAGCTTTTGGCTGAAATTTTTGAATTTTAGTTGTTTGCCACAGAGATTACGGAGAGATAGATACTCGCTTACAATTTTAGTTGATATAGATGTTAGGCTTTTAACGCATACTATAATTAACTTGTAGACAATGTATTAAGAAAATACTCCATTTGAAAGTGAGGTACCGTAGCAAAAGCCAAAAACTGTTTCTAGAAGCCGTTAAAGAACAGGCCCATGTGTAAAAGCGATCGTAACGAACGGTCGAACAGTTTGCGATCGAAATCTACATCCAGTAATTTAGATTACTTTTATATTGGTTTAAGATTTGTTTTTAGATATTAAGAAGCGGAGGCAATTATTCACCCTCTCTAATTATGCCATACAATCCTATAATTACAATATTTATTTGAGAACGTACGTGCGGAGGGAACAATACCAAGCCACATGCATACTGTGCCCGAAGAATTACGCATGGGATTCGCTTCGTAAAGTCCCTCCATCCAGCGATCAACAATCCAGATTAATCTAGCGTTTTTTGATTTTTTTTTTTCACTTCTAGTTTTTAGCTTTTTTATTTTTATCTTTTTCTAGCTTTTTTCTTATATTTCTTTATATTATCTGTGTTAAAATAATCTATTTTTTATTTTATAAAGATCGCTGGATGAAGAGATTTTACGAAGCAAAGTCATGCTCTGACTTTACTTCGTAAAGTCAGAGAAGCTGCGCCGGAAGAATTAACACAAAGAGAGTGAGACACGGATAAGCCTTGGAAAGAGACACTGATAAGCCTTGGAAAGAGAATATATATATGTTTATGTCGGAAAGAATATTGTCAAGTTGAGGACTAACAAGTAACAAGGTGGAACTTCTCCCTTAATTTATCAGTAAGCATCTTACGGTAGAAACCGATGTTTGGAAAAGCGTACAACGGAGAGAGAGACAGCATCTTCAGAACGAGGCTTCGTTTGGGACACAAAAATTTTATAAAAAATAATTTAGTTTTCGCAAGAATTTAAAAAAATTTCCGTGTTGAAAACGGGTCTGAACATCACATCAACGAGTTGGTCAACATGGAAATGCTATTCAGCCGACAGTACGACTCCTGTCGGGTGTTGGTTACTTGCTGCTACCAAGAAACCAGTTCGAGCATATAACGAGATGATTCACCACGGACAGAGTATAACGCCATGACGACTTTCTTACAACGGGAGTCCAAGAGTCCACGACGGCTGCTGCTTCTTTCTCTATCTCCCCACGTGAGGTTCCTAGTAGGCTGCTAGTACTTACGACGACGAGGTATGATCCATGGCTTCTAACCTACGATTACGAGGTGTGATTGACAGTTTCTGAGTTACTTGACGGATTTAAAAACTTTTAAAACATGTTTGTATGTATATTCTAAAATTTTTTACTACCCATGAGTTTTAAAATATATAGTATGATAAATTTTAAAAATTCGTAGCAACGCACGGACATTCATCTAGTCTCGTAACAACCATAGATGATAGTGGATTGGTAGGTGCATCAGTGCGTGTACGGTGTGGCACACAATATGCAGAATTGACTTCGATCGCACAAAAATAAAAACGGTGACCTGAGCTCATGGATGTATGAAGCCCGTATGGCCGCATCTGCTTGAAGAGAGAAGGCAGTAAGGATATTTAATTTACATCTCTATCCCCAAACCACCCCATCACTTCCATGACACATTAGCCAGTGGCTCTCATGCTCTGTCTACCTCTACGTCTCTCACAAAAACATCCACCAGCAAAAAAAAAAAAGCAGCGTTTCTAAATTTGTATTGACTTGCTTACAAGTTTATGCTGATTTCATCCCAAATCTATACTAATTTGGCTTTGAATTTTGTTGATATGTTGTCCCATTTTTATCATGTTTCGTGTCATATTCATACTTGATTTGATTTAAAATTTACATCGATTTTGTTTACAAATTATCCTTGGCTTATTTGCATGTTTATCCAAACTTGCTCTCAATTTTGTACCAATTTATTCCTAAATTTTCTTTGAAATTTTCATTGATTTTCTAACAATTTTACTAATTGCATGTCAATTCCAATTGGATGGCAAATGGAATAGTTTTTTGGACTGGGCAGCCGAAGAGAGAAACGCATGTACGTGGACAAAAGAGCATGGGCGATGGGCATGTGACATATTTAGAAAGTAATATAGAATAATTGTGTAACTATAAATAACAAGTGTGGGTGTGCTGTACGGTCTGTAGTCGTGTCCAAAAAAAGATGCAAAACTGATTGAAAAATCAAATACTCCTTTCCTTTGGGGAACTGAAGATCAGCCAAATAATCTGTAACAACCCTGAGGAACTCTAGATAATTGATAGAGAATTGAGATAGAATTTGGGGATTGGGAAAGCAACTTGGGGTGGAAGAAGAACACAGGTAGGAGGATAAATCTTCTTATGAATTCAGTTCACTCGTTCTGCCAAGTACACGATTTGGGCCGACAGGCCCAATGACCAACCAACTAACTACTCAGGTCTCCCGGCCACTGATTGTTCCCGCATTGGTCGTCAGCTTCTTCTTATCCACCCTTGTGTAATATCCCAAAAATATGGGAAGTAATATAATTGCAAAGATTTTAAAATCTTTTATCGATTTCCAGTATGGTTTAAAACTTTTGTTGTTAATTCGATTATCTTAATTTGGTTCTTTGCTAAATAATATAAATGATGAAATCAAAATCTTGAATCAAGACCCGAGACTGCGAAAATCAATTCGGGAAAATTTTGAATTCCTTTGCAAGTTCAAAATTCAAAATTAAAACTGGAATTTGAAAACCAACAATAGAAATTGAGATCTTAGTTAATATTAAATTCCCATCTAATTAATTTAACCAAAAAAATTCAAAGCCTGAAGTTAAAAATATTTGTTCGAATATGGAATTTAAAATTTGAATCCAAAGTTTGAAGTCAAGCTCAAATCTCCAATTTTGTGCTAGCATCCTCTTTCTCACTTCCCTTCTCCTTTCACTGCCAAGTGGCCCTACCCTTACTCCCTCTCTCCTCCTCCCTCCCCCCTCCGTTCTTCCCCTGGCACTTGACCAGCTCCGCATCGACTTCCCTGCGCTGCACCATTGTAGTCCGTCTTTGCCACGCCATGTCACAGTGGTCCCCACACCTGCCATGATAGTGTCCTTCCCCGTCTTGGCTCCCCACCTGCACCACTGACTTCCCCTTGAAATCGCCGGGCCGAAGCGTGTGCCCCGACCTCCGCTTTAGCGCCCGACCAGGCCTCGTGCGAGTGCACGCTCCATTGCGTCCCGCCTTGACTCTTGTGCTTGCGCCCACACCCACTGTAGTCTGGTTCCATGCCACCTCCTTGCACCCTTGTCCCCTTCCTTCATTTCTTACTTCCAGGGCTATGATCGCCCTGTGCCCGCACGTGCCGCCGGCGCCTCCTTGCCAGCCCAATCGCTTCGGTGAAGCTCTCCACCAAACAATCACATCATCTTGCATTCCTGAGAGTCCACCACCTCCCCTCCCAGTTAATTGCCTTGCCATCGCCCCAACACGCCAGAGTGCCATCCCTCATCAACGTCGGCTGAAGACCGCCGTCACAAGCACCATCTTTGATTCGGCTCCCCTATTCCAGATTCGGGGCACCAGTAGCATCTCCACGCTGCTGTGGAGCCTCCCAACCGCTATTTGAGGCCCCCTCCACCTAAGCACTTTCCCCCACGGCGATCACCTCGCGCCGTTGCCCACGCCCGATGCTAGCTCACCTCGACTCCTCCCTAGCCATGCCATCACCGCAGGTGAGTTCCCCGTGGTTCACACTTGCTCATGCTCACCTACTTTCTCCCTCCCTCTTTCCTGACAGGCGCCGCCCCATGGCTCCATCGTGCTGGCCACACTTCACCACCTCGGGCTCCTCTTAGCTCCATCCCATGCCGAGCAGCTGCCTCCTGTGGCCTTCCCACCTCGGTAGCTCCCCATTTTAGACACCCTCGATGCATCTCCGTCTGCTCCTCGTTGGCACCGCCCCTCCCTTGGCCAAGCGCCCCTCTTCCCCTGTTTCCCCTCCGGCCGACATGGCACCCCCTGTTCCTCTCCCTCTCTTCTTATGACTAGTGGGCCCCACTAGTTAAAAGACCAGCTAAATGCTTGTATGCCTCTAACACCCCTTTTTTTGCATAACCCCATTTTGATTTCTACATGCAAGAATTCAAGTAAGAAGTTGGTAAAGCACACTCCATAAATAAAAGATTTTGGCAAATAAGTTAGTGTAATTGAAAATAAAAATAAAGGAGTAAGTTGTGAAACTAAGTTAAGTGATTAGGTAAATTAAAAAAACTAGACTATAATCATGACTAAATTGCATGTCTCAGTATCTTTTGTATCTGGCTAATATGTGAATCTCATGTTTCAAATATAATCAAATGCACAATCTAATAGAATGTGATCTAATAGGAATAAGAACCTGACCATAATGAAAATTTATGCCAATTAAAAATGCTATAGATTTAATCTTGAGTAACTTCCCAAAACATTGCTTATTGCCATAAAAATAAAATTTGAAGCTTTTCAAGATGATCTTTAATGCTCTCCCAGTTGTTTTAGAACCTATATGTTCATCATAAAATCCTATCAAAAGCTCAAGTAGCCCAAATAATACTTATCCTATCTTTATCCACAAATCCAAATCTATTAATGCCAAATTAGATCTAATCATTATAACAAAATCATGCCACACAAAGTGTTAATCATGATTTGCTCATCTCTAAAATCGTGATACCTTTCTTTTATTAGTGCTTAAAATATTTGTTAGTAAAGTGTTCCATATTTACCTGCAGAATGCTAAGATTTAATTTAGCGGTTTCCTTCCTTATGATTAACAATGCCTAAACATGAGAAAGGAGCCATTAGTCTTTACCTCAGACTCAATCACTAACAAGATGGCCCTCAAAGACAATTATAAGCCACGGATAATTATCAGAAGTCCAAACATTGCAAAAAGATGCATAAAATAACACCTTAGGCAAACAAGCGTCCTTAATTAAGAAGCCATGAAAGAATGCTATCTTGCCCAACTAATTATCATTCTACCCCACATCAGGATTTGAATCCACCAATGCCATTTAAAATATTTAATACCCGATAGCTCAGCATAAAAAGAGAACTCAAATAAAATATTGACCCCTGTCTGATAAAAGCGGATAGTTGATCATCCTTAATAGATTTATTAATCAGCCAAATAATCACCCTTGCTCATGATAGCAATTAGTTAATTGACCAAATCCACATTTTAAATTAAGATATTGAATTAATAATCCAATTATCTGGTAGCTAAAGATCTCATATAGTATTACATCTCGAGCTATCTAGTTAATTCAACTAACTAATATATCACATGCGGAATTGTATCCTAAAATCACTAAGTTCCCAACACTCAACATTAATACCCAATGTCTTGGATAATTTCTCCCATCTATCCATAGATCCTGCTTGGCTTATGGAACTTTCTTAACAAATATAAATTAAATGAAGAAGCTATTTATGAGAGACCATGTGGAGGTGACCCCGGTTGTGTGATGAGTAATTGACACTTGTTCGGGAAGTTTGAGTTTAGTTTGAGTGGTTCGAGCCACGTCGTTGCTTGGTGCGGTCGACTGTACTCGGATCTAGTCGAACGCGGTCGAACGTGTTCAGGACGCCTATTTCTCGTTTCGATCGGTTTGGGCTTTGAGTATTTGGTCTGATGCTAATATATGGTTACAATATTTCGAGCGGTGCTATGTGATTTGGTTCTTGTCTGTGATGGCTGCAGGACTTTGAGACGGAGTCGTGGCGAGGCACGGGATGACTGGACTAGGCACAGGCGGTGCTGAGGTCAGAGTGGTCGGGATGTGCTGAAGACAGCGAGGATTCGAGGTGGTTGCGAGGCTTGGGCGACAAGAAATGAGGAAGCTTCCCGGAAGGTGCAGGAGGGGCGATTTGGTAAATACGCAAGGCTGCACTAAAGGAAGCGAATGCGGTTCGGGTTAATGGATAAAGCGCAGAGTTGGTGGAGTTATCGGGTAAAGTGCATATGTGAACCCGGTAGTGGAGGCTATAAATAGAGAGGGTGTTCTCTAGTAGCTTTTATGAAAGGGAGAGTGATTTTAGAGAGATGGCTTGAGAGAGTATGTATGAGAGTGTTTCCTGTTGGTCTTCTCTCCATGTCCTTGTGAGTTGTGAGGGGAATAGGTGGCAGTAGTGATTTTGTTATCTTTTGTGTGTGTTTGTCTCGGTGATAGATGGGTTGAACTGGTTGTAATCGTTTGCTTATTTCAATCATTCATCTAATCATCTCTCTGCCTTTCTTGAGAAACTTGCTGTGAGATGTTTCCCAGCTGAAATCAAGTGACTCACCTTCAATAGTCATGAGAATCCCTAGCTATTCAAGCATTTGAGTTTATTTTAGCTTGTCATTTTCAGTTCTTGCTCAAACTGATTTCCTTCTTCAGTTGATTTGTTCTTGTCTAGTCCCTGAGATTCTTGTGCTGTCTGGTTTAAAAACTTGTTCAGAGATCCTGTGAAAAATAGCAAGAATACAATGACTTCTCTATCTTATGGATGTTCTCTGTTTTTACTGTGATGGTATTCTTGTCGGACAATTTTCAGCATAGCTTTCGGTTCAGAAAATTCAGGCAACTGCATGCTTTCTGTGCTTTCCTTCTCCGCTGATTTGGTTCAGACTTTCACTTTTTCTTTTTGCTTTTCTTCAGTCCTGCGGCTTCTTTTTCTTTTGTGCTTTTAGATGGTTGTTTTCGGCTGTTTTTTGGCTCTCTTATTTCTGCACCTTGCTGCAGTTTTCTGCTATTTTAGGGACAGCAAACTGAATTGAAAATCTTCTCTGTTTCTAGCAATCAAAAGTAGTCACTGCTTCTTGCTGAAAACAGCAGTCTGTCTGGCTGAAAATGGCAGTGAACTACAGTCTTTTCAGAACTGTTTCTTGCTGAAAAACAGCACCCTGTCTTGCTGAAAACAGCAGTGAAGTTTCTTTGCAGCGTGTGTGTTTTTGATTCCATGTTGATCTCTCTTTGCTGCAGCTAATTTGTCTAGTTTTCGTGGCTAGTTTTGTTCTTGATTTTCAGCCCTTTCAAGTTTCGGCCAGAGACAAGCTTTTCTGTTTTTATTCTCTCCTGTCTTGGCCAGCTTTCAGATTTCTAGTGTGTCTTTATTCTCAGTTTTCCTTGTCCCTGGAGAAGTCCTAAAATCAAACATCTTATTCCCTGTTCAGCTCGCAACAAGTTATTGGCTTCTTCTCTGTTTCCTTCAAAGTTTCAGGCCTTAGCAGTGCAGCTTGTGTAGCTGATTTTTAGTACTTTCCGTGTCTCAGATTTTGAGTCTTCATTTTTGTAGTTCAGTCAGTCTGGCTTTCCTAGTTTCTTTTAGAGATTCAGTGAAACTGCATATTTCTTCTTCATAGCTTTTTAGCTATCGGAGGAGACGATTGTGTGCGAATACTCGGGGGCGAATTTTTGATCGCACCATTCACCCCCCTCTGTTGCCGTTTCCGATCCTTCAATTTATTAAAAGATCGAAACTTGGTATCCTTTATCCGTCTATGTATAAGTCATATCTAAAGCGGAGTACTCTCATAAAGTATTCCCTTAAACATCAATCCTCCTTCGACCCTTTTCGGCAAAGTTACCCCATCACTTCGTTCTCCCTCATAATTCGTCTAATCCCGTCTCTATCCCGCATCCGCTAAACCTTCTTTCAATCACAACAAATTATAAATAAACCCATTTGAACTTATTTAGACTTTATTTGGTTCTTGATTTCATTTGGTTTATTAATCGTTGTCGTGCAATTAGAAGCTGAAACCACGAAGAGACGACAAGTTAGAGCGGGATCAATATTCAGGTAAAAGACGAAAACCAGGAATTCAAGACCACTGACCAAGGAGGCTTTGAGTAAGATTAGGGCCACGGTAAATCGAGCAAGGTAAGTCATCACTTCAATCATATTGATCCTACATTTTATGCAAAATTATGTTCCCTATAATACCCATAAGCATGCAAAACCCTAAAAACTTGCTATACCTGTCTAGACAGATGGTAAGAGAGGTTAGTGTAGATGTAACACGAGAATTTGTAGTTTGTGGTATGAACTACTTAAACAAATTAAGAACTTAATTTTGTGATGACCTCCTCATGTAAAATAGTACTACCACAAGCTGGCAAACTGTAGGCTTGGCTGAATAATTTACGGCGCCTCAGGGTCATTCCGCAAGTGGGGGAGTGAAGTTGTGCATGTGCGGACCGAAAAGTCCAGCATGAATGGGACACCGTGTAAAGGTGATGTGTGCCCATTTCTCTAGCGGTGGGGAAAGGCCGTGGTCCTGCTCCACTATGATGTTAGGGTATGATTTCCTGCACGAACTTATGGGGGATACACCTGGTGGTTCTCCATATGGGTGAAATGGCATGGAGACAAGGTATTTAAAGGCCTCGTGACAATCTCTTGATCTACGTGACAAAGGAATCACGTAGGCCATTGGGTTGATTATCTCTTGTGGGTAAAGATGTACAATCTCTGCAGAGTATAGACTGTTCGAACAGCCATACCCACGATTAAGGGTGGACATGGGATCTTGTTTGAGGTAGTTTCTATTTCAAAAATCTTTATGGGTAGGATAAAAACTCGTCGAACGGATGTAACCCCAACTTGGCTTTTCCAGAGGGAATGCACTCCACTATATATCCATTGTTGTGCAATTGTGAACACTCTAACATTCGCTTGATCATCACATTGCTATTGTAGCTTCAACCAAGTGTAAGTTTTTATTGGCCTTAATTCACTTTGCAAAGGTGATAATTTTACTTATGAGAGAAAAGAGTAAGATCGAGTGATTTATACTACTCCTCCATATACTTTGTTATTATTTCGTGTTTTTTTTTGCACAATCTAACCATGTCAGGTGGAGAAGATAACTATGGTGAGGAGCATGATGTTGACTTTAATGCCCTGATGACTCACTTCCAATATCAGGTATTGAAAAGCACAATGCAACAAGAAACTGCAATGGAGGGACAACTCAAGGCGGATATGCAAGATCTCTACATTAAGCTCAATCAACAAATGATGATGTTACATAAAAACATCGTGAATGATATTGTGCGAGCATTTCGTCCACAACAAGAAGAAGATAGCTTTGTTCCTTTCTATGGCAGTGATGATCTAGAGGAGTATCTTGAGTGGGAATGGCGAATGGAGAAAGTGTTTAGATTTCAGAAGCTTCCCAAGGCCCAAGAGGTGATGTGTGCCATTAGAAAGTTTGAAGACCATGCTTATAGTTGGTGGCGATAACTATTTGGAAAATAATTAATTCAATCTTGGTCAGACTTGCAGGCGTTCATGAGAAGCGAGTTTGTGCCATCCCATTATGCGTGGGAATTGCTTTGCTATCTGGAGAGTATCACACAAGGGAGTAATACTATTCAAGATTATTATTTTTGAGCTGCAAGATGCATTGCATCATGCCTATGTCACTAGTGCATTAAAAGAGAAGGCATATTTCAAAGAGGGCTTGAATTCTGAGATCATCGCTGCCCTTCAACATAAATATTTTAGTAGCGTGCATGATCTTGTGAATTGTGCTATTAAGCAGGAGAAGAGACTTATGGAGAGGCATACACTATGGTTCCATCCAAGTGCATATTTCAGTTCTTATGCCTCTACTAGTGTGACACATGAGAATATAATTGAGCATAGGACTTTCCCTTCTGTCAAAAAGGCATGTAGTGCTGCCCCATTGCTACAACTCAACACTTGAAATGCATCAAAATCCATGTGAGAGTGAGAGCCACATAGCCAAATATAAGGAGAGTATTAAAAATATTGAGTTGTATGATCTTACTATATGTGAGTTTAAGAGCATCCAAATTGAAAGTGTCGTAGGGGTGGCCCCCACCTAAGCCCAGCAGGCCTGTTAGGAGGTTATAAGAACCAGAGTAACATGTGTAATGACATAAGTGCCCCTAATAGGGATGTATGGATGTAAGGGTATAACTGTAAAAGTATACCCCATGTGAATATATATATCAAGATGAGGGGGAGGGTGAGACAGAACACTCCCACCTCTCCACTACCATCTCTCTCTCTGTTTGGTCTGTAGCCACAACAGTTGGCGCCGTCCGTGGGGAGGACAGGAGCAAGCCTGAAGACCGAAGAAGAAGGATGGCACCGAAAAAAGCTTCGTCGGCGGCGGCGAAGGGAAGGAAGACGGCTGGATCGGAGCGGCGCGTGAATACCAGGGCTTCGGCATCGGCCGTCGAAGGAGCTGGCGGCGGCATAGGCGCGGTGGTCGTGGGCGTCGACGCTCGCGCTACAACGACCGGCCCCGCCAGCTCCGCTACAACGACAGCCCCCGCTGCCCTCGCCGGCAGCGCGGATCCGTCGGCCGGGGGTAGCCGCAACGAAGCATCCGGCGGATCCGGAGATCGTGCGGTGAGGGTCCTTGCACCGACCTACCCGCTGGGTGTTCCGGCGGCCCCGACAGCACTTGCGGTGGAAGGCGCCCTACTAGCAGCCCTCAACGCGTTCCAGCAGGAACTAGGGGACCTTCGCGGAGCCGTCCGAGATGTACAAGAGGCTCGGAGCCAGCAGGCCACGCCACTAATCGCGCCTGAGCCCACGCCGGAGGGGACGGACAGTCGCGAAGCCCCCGCAGCTAGACGCGTGCCGCTGAGACGCGTAGATCCGGAGTCCCCACTTTCGGCGGAGCTGCAGCAGGCGGCATGCCCCGAAGACTTCAGGTTCCCTAGCGCCGTCGACTCGTACAAAGGCGACACGGACCCCCGTGAGTTCGTGCGCGTGTACGAAACCGCGATCGAAGCCGCGGGCGGAGACGACACCACGAAGGCGAAGGGACTCCCCCTCGCGCTGCAAGGAGCGGCGCTCTCTTGGTTCTTTACCATAGAGCCGGGCACCATCTACGCGTGGGAGCAGCTTCGCGTCAGCCTTCACAACAACTTCCAAGGAAACTACGTCGAGCGAGTTGATGCGGACCAACTCTTCGCCGTGAAGCAAAGACCCTCGGAGAAGCTCCGAGACTACCTCAAGCGCTTCGCCAAGATCCGGTGCCAAGTAAAAGACATTAATGAAACCACCGTCGTTAATGCAGCCATACAGGCGACCCATCATGTCCTCGACACCGAGAGCGCCCGCCAAGGATCCGACCCCGCCTCACGGAGGGGAGACCGGGGATCGGAAGGCGGACTTGATTGCGGCGGCCAACCCCACGCAGAACAAGAGCTCCTACACTATGGCAAGTGGTGCGAGGTACACGGCTACGGTGATCATTACACAAGGGCATGCACCGCGGTTATGGAGCTGCGGAGGGTGATGGCCGGGTCTCGGGCTCTGCCTCCTCGGCCCCTCGTTGGAGCCCACGCGGGGCACCCAAGGGATAGCACCATACGAGCCACCGCGATGGAGGGCGCGCAGCATCGCACCGTCAGCGTCATCACCGGAGGCTCCTCTTCAAAAGCCCCCGGGGAGCAGCCGCAACTGTGGATGCCGCCCCGCAACATCACCTTCGACTTGAACGACGCCAGGGGTGTGGAATATCCTCACCAAGACCCTCTAGTCATCCAGGCCCACATAGCCCGCTGTGACGTCAGACGTGTCCTTGTCGACGGGGGAAGCTCCGCGAATATCTTGTTCGCAGAGGCCCTCGACCATATGGGGATCCCCCGAAGCCGGCTAGAGCAGCCAGGAGCTCCACTTCAAGGCTTCGGGGGCCAACCGCTGCAGGCCTTGGGGCACGTGTCTCTTCCTGTCACTTTCTGTCAGGAGGGTAACAAAGGTAACATCCGGACCGAGCATGTCACCTTCGATGTCGTAGATATCCCACACCCCTACAACGCCATACTGGGGCGACCCGCCATCAACTCCTTCGAGGCAATCCCGCACCACGCGTTTTTGTGTGTGAAGCTCCCGGGCCCGGAGGGTGTTATCACCGTCTTCGGCGACCAAGACATGGCCAGGCGTGCCGAAGGCGGCAGCCGCGTTCCGCATCGCCCGGTGCATGCCCTCTCCGGCGCGCTCGGTGATGGGCCCTCCGCCCCCTGGTGGACGCCCAAGCCTCGGCCCGAAGGCGGAGTCAAGAAGGTGCCGCTCCAGGCGGACGGGCAGTTTGTGTCCATTGGCGAGGGGCTCCCACCGGGGGTCGAACGGGATCTGCTCCGAGTGCTTCAGAACAACGTTGACATCTTCGCATGGTCCCCGGAGGACATCAAGGGCGTAGACCGAGCAGTAATCGAGCATCGCTTGGCGGTCCGCCCCGACGCCAAGTCGGTCAAGCAAAGGTTTCGGCGTATGTCGATGGATCGGCAGCAGGCGGCCAAAGCAGAGGTGGCGAAGCTCCTTCGCGCCGGGGTCATCCGCGAGGTCCACCATCCAGAGTGGCTCGCTAACCCGGTGCTAGTCAAAAAGGCCAGCGGGGCTTGGCGCATGTGCATCGACTTCACGGCACTCAACAAGGCGTGCCCGAAGGACAATTACCCCTTGCCGCGCATCGATCAGCTGGTCGACGCCACTGCTGGGTGCGAACTCATGAGTTTCCTGGACGCCTAATCCAGCTACCACCAGGTATACATGGCCGAAGACGACGAGGAGAAGACCAGTTTCATCACACCACTTGGGACGTTCTGCTTCGTCAGAATGCCCTTTGGTTTAAAGAATGCAGGCGCTACCTTCACCCGTCTTGTCGCCATTGCCCTGGCCGCCCAGCTCGGGAGGAACGTCGAAGCTTACGTCGATGACGTGGTGGTCAAAACCCGGCAGCTTGCTCTGCATGGCCGGGACCTCCAGGAGACCTTCGACAATCTCCGGAAGGCGGGCATCAAGCTCAACCCCGACAAGTGTGTCTTCGGGGTGCAGGCGGGCAAACTCCTGGGTTTCCTCGTGTCCGGACGAGGCATCCAAGCGAACCCCAACAAAGTAGACGCCATCCTGGGTATGGAGCCGCCCAAGACAACGAGGGAGGTCCGGAGGCTGGCGGGCCGCATGGCAGCATTAAGCCGCTTCCTATCCAAGGCGGCAGAGCGGGGCCTGCCGTTTTTCAAGACACTCCGCGGGTGCGATGGATTTCGTTGGGACGGAGATTGCGCGAAGGCCTTCGACGAGCTCAAGCAGCACCTGGCAAGCCTCCCCACTCTGGTCGCCCCGGCACCAGAGGCTCCCCTCCTGCTCTATCTGGCCGCGTCAGCCACCGCGGTCAGCGCCGTCCTCGTCTTAGAGGAAGGCGCCATGCAGCAGCCCGTCTACTTTGTCTCCGAAAACCTCCAAGGCGCTAAGACAAGATACACGGAGCTTGAGAAGCTCGCCTACGCGTTGGTCATGGCCTCCAGGAAGCTTCGGCATTATTTTCTGGCCCACCCGATCACAGTGCCTTCCTCATTTCCCCTGGCAGAGATGCTACACAACAAGGAGTCCACAGGACGCATCGGCAAATGGGCTGCCGAGCTCGCTCCCTTCTCCTTGACGTATGCCTCGCGAACGGCAATCAAATCCCAAGTCCTAGCAGATTTTCTCGCCGAATGGGCCCCGCCGGCTCAGCCCGTCCAAACGCACGATGATCCCGTCTGGACGCTTACAATTGACGGCGCTTATAGCGTCGCCGGCGCGGGCGTAGGGGCAGTGATCGTCACGCCCGAAGGACAGCGTCTGCTATACTCGGTGCGCCTTGCCTTCCCCGCCACCAACAACACGGCTGAATACGAGGCGCTGCTCTTCGGCCTGGCGAAGCTCAAGTTGGTCCGCACCGACTCGCGTTTGGTGGCTGGCCATGTGGAGAAGTCATATCAAGCCAAGGACCCTGAGTTGGCCAAGTACCTCGCGGCGGTGAGGGCGAGGGAAAGGCACTTTTTGGGTGTCACCGTCAAGGCCATCCCCCGCGCAGAGAATGAGCAGGCCGACGCCCTCGCTAAGGCGGCCAGCCAGCAACTGCCCCCCCCTGAGGGGGCGTTTTACGAGATATTAGCGCAGGCGGCCATCGCGCAGGACAACCGGGATGCGGCACTCGTCGACCGCATTGATCGGCCAGGAGATTGGCGAGAGCCCATCTTCAATTTCTTGCAAGGCATCGCCGAGCCGGAGGACCCCGCCGAGCTTCGGCACTTGCAGCACCGCGCACGGTCCTTCCAGGTGTTCGAAGGGATGCTCTACAAGAGAGGGGTTTGCGCACCGCTCCTGCGCTGCCTCTCGACCGAGGGGGGAAAGGAGCTCCTGGCGGAGATCCACGCGGGCGTGTGCGGATCCCACCTGGCACCAAGGTCATTAGTCGGCAAGGCGTTCAGGCAAGGCTTCTACTGGCCAACGGCCATCACCGACGCTCAGGACCTCGTCCGTCGGTGCCAAGGGTGCCAGTGGATGGCGCGCATCATCCGCAGGCCCCCGACGAGCCTCAACCCCATTCCCCCGGTGTGGCCGCTGGCACGCTGGGGCCTTGATATAGTAGGACCACTTGCCCGAGCTCCAGGGGACCTCCGGTTCGTGGTAGTCGCGCTGGAGTATTTCTCCAGATGGCCGGAAGCAGTCGCCCTGGCCAAAGTAACTTCTGCGGCCATACAGCGCTTCCTATGGCAGAACATCATATGTCGCTTCGGTGTGCCCGGGAGCTCACGGTCGACAATGGCCTGCAGTTTGACGCCACCCTCTTCAAAGATTATTGTGACAGCATGGGCATCACCCTCTGATTCGCCTCGGTAGGGCATCCCCAGTCCAACGGGGCGGTCGAACGGGCGAATGGCGCCATCTCCGCCGCCATCAAAAAGCGCCTGGTCGGATTGCCGAAGGGCAAGTGGCCAAGCGAGCTTCACAGCGTTCTATGGTCTCTTCGCACAACGGTAACGCGCCCGACGGGGTTCACGCCGTTGAAGCTCATTTTCGGTGACGAAGCAGTGACGCCCGAGGAAATCAAGGCCGGCTCGCGGAGGGTCCTCGTCCAAGCACCCGAAGAGGAGCGCCATGTGTCCTTGGACCTCCTCGACGGGACACGGGCAGATGCAGCCCACCATGTCGAGAAGTATGCGCGGCAGACAATGCGTACTCGGGACCGCTCTATATGCCCGCGGGGGTTCAAGCCTGGGGATCTCGTTCTCAGAGTGGCGCTCCAGGCGGAGACCGTTGGCAAGCTGGAGTCCAAGTGGGAAGGCCCGTACATCATGGTGGAGGCATTGCCGAAGGGGGCGTACCGCCTCGCCACGCTCGAAGGACAAGCCCTCCGGCACACATGGAACGCGGACAGGTTGCGGCGGTACTACGCCTAGAAGCAGGGCAGCAAGCGTAGAGCCACCAGCCCTTTGTTATGCGATGCTCGCCCGCGCAAACGGGAGTTCAATAAAGGTTGCTGTTCCCAAAGCATCCCCTGTCCGCGCGAAGCAGAACAAAGTCCACAGACTATAAATAAGGCGTAGCGTCGAGCTTTG
The DNA here is from genome assembly GCA_017311315.1 of Dendrocalamus latiflorus. NCBI lineage: Eukaryota > Viridiplantae > Streptophyta > Magnoliopsida > Poales > Poaceae > Dendrocalamus > Dendrocalamus latiflorus. The sequence continues at coordinate 30,039,653 of CM029665.1, read as the reverse complement.
CCTCCGCACGCGCGAGTCCACGGACTATAAATAAGACGTAGCGTCGAGCCTAGCTCCGCACGCGACAGTCCACGGACTATAAATAAGACGTAGCGTCGAGCCTAGCTCCGCACGCGACAGTCCACGGACTATAAATAAGACGTAGCGTCGAGCCTAGCTCCGCACGCGACAGTCCACGGACTATAAATAAGACGTAGCGTCGAGCCTAACTCCGCACGCACCAGTCCACGGACTTTAAATAAGACGTAGCGTCGAGCCTAGCTCCGCACGCACCAGTCCACGGACTTTAAATAAGACGTAGCGTCGAGGTCCGCCTCCGCACGCACTCTACGGAGTATAAGTAAGACGCAGCGGGGGGACGCCTCCGCGCGCACTCTACGGAGTATAAATAACACGTAGCGTCGAGCCTAGCTCCGCACGCGCCAGTCTACGGACTTTAAATAAGACGTAGCGTCGAGCCTAGCTCCGCACGCGACAGTCTACGGACTATAAATAAGACGTAGCGTCGAGCCTAGCTCCGCACGCACCAGTCCACAGACTTTAAATAAGACGTAGCGTCGAGCCTAGCTCCGCACGCGACAGTCTACGGACTATAAATAAGACGTAGCGTCGAGCCTAGCTCCGCACGCACCAGTCCACGGACTTTAAATAAGACGTAGCGTCGAGCTCAGCTTCCGCACGCGCGAGTCTCCGGACTATAAAGGAAGTCGTAGCGTCGAGGTCCGCCTCCGCACGCACCAGTCTACGGACTTTAAATAAGACGTAGCGTTGAGATCCGCCTCCGCACACGCGAGTCTCCGGACTATAAAGGAAGTCGTAGCGTCGAGGTCCGCCTCCGCACGCGCTAGTCTACGGACTTTAAACAAGACGTAGCGTTGAGGTCCGCCTCCGCACGCGCGAGTCTCCGGACTATAAAGGAAGTCGTAGCGTCAAGGTCCGCCTCCGCACGCGCTAGTCTACGGACTTTAAACAAGACGTAGCGTTGAAATCCGCCTCCGCACGTGCGAGTCTCCGGACTATAAAGAAAGTCGTAGCGGCGGGGTTCGCCTCCGCACGCGCCGGTCCATACTTTGAATAAGACACGGATGCCCTCTCTGCGCGCTCTACGGAGTATAAACAAGGTGTGGAGATCTTCTCCCCTTCGCGTTCGGCGGCAGGTAACACCAACAATAAGGTACTACTTGGATTCATTGCACAAGCAAAAGGGGGTTACAAGGTTACAAGCGTAAGAACCAATGCATTCTCCCCCTGCTGTACCCGGCCAACCGCTCAGCCTTGCCACGGTGCGGACGAACCCGTGCCGTCGTCGCCGCGACGCTGAAGGACCCTTTCGAGCCACTGGAGGAGCTCCCCCTCCCCATGCAGCGTCTGCTGCACGGCGACCCTCGCCGCATCTTCCCCAAAGCGGCCCCAGATCCGTTGATGGAAGTTCTGCAGGCTAGGCCCGATGGAGCGGATGGCGTCCGACATGACCTCTGGTCGGTCGGGAAGATCCAGTTGAGGATTTGATAGCTCATGGGTATGTCTACACCCACGAGTGTGAAGCAGGGCGAGGGCGAAGCACGCACCCAGATAGCCGCAGTGCTCGCCAAACGTTCTGGCGCCACGAAGAGCAACGCCGGCCCCTTCCTCAATCAACCCGAGCGTCTCCGACAGGGCCTCCGGCCCGTGCGTAGTGTCCGGCACCCTGATGCTCAGATTTTGGAGGGCCTGGTTCAGAGACTCCATGGCCCGCCACGCCGACACGGACGCATTTTCCAAGACGAGGCTGTTCTCGGCAGCAGACTCCGCCAGCTGGGCGTTCTCTCCTTCTAGGACGGCGATCTGCTGCACGAAGGCGGCGCGCTCCTCAGCCGCGGCGCACTTGGCTTCCGTGGCCTCGAGTTGTGCGGCCGCCATGGCGCCCTCCAGCGCGCGAAGTTCTTCATCCTTCGCAGCGAGAGCATTATTTGCTTCACGAAGGCTGGCTTCCAGAGCCCTCCGCTCTCGAACGCGGGCCTCGTCAAAGGATCGACTGAGGGCAAGCGTCTGGCAAAAGCAACAAATCATCAGGAGTCCAGCAGTACCTTACAAAGCTGAAGCGCACATATTTACCCTCATCTCGGAGGCCTGCAGCGTGAGCGCTAGGAGTTCCCCCTCGCAGGACGACAACGTCGCTTGGTTGAGGCCGTTGTCGGCACGCTCTGCGGCTGCGGTAAGGTCGCAAAATATCTCCGGGCGAGGGAGGAAGTCTGAGCGAGCGAGCCTCGGCCCCAACGCGCCAGGATGCACCAAGGCCACGTCCACGTCAACAGCAGCGGACACCTGCGGGGCACCCTACGCAAGGCTTCGGACTTCGCGCATACCTCCGCTGCTCGATCCTTCGCCACGTCCGGGAGACTTCGTCTCGCCTGATGTCGGCAGAATGAGCGAGCAGATCGGAGAGAGTCTCGCGAAGTCAAGTGAAGAAAGGGACTCACGCCCACCTCCTGCGCCCCTCGTCGCGGTAGGAAGTGGCGCCGGCTCGACTGCCAAGGGGGAGGTGGGCGCCTCCGCGGTCAGTGAGTAGGTCTTCTCGGCCACGCCAGACGCCGTAATCCCGAGGCAAGGCCCCGCAACGGCGTATCGACCCCTCGCGGGCGGCGGGGACTGAGTCCGAGGGCGTTTCGCCTGCGGCGGCAAAGGCGATTCTTCTGTGGTGACACCAGCTACGGTTACCGTCGCCCCCACGGTTTCCTCTGTAGGGGGCGCGCCCTCGCTGGCCGCTGCGGTGGTTTCCTCGCCAGGAACGACGCCACCCCCCGGGTTGGCGAGTTCCAGCTCAACGAGGGCCGCAAGCGCGGGTTCGGGGGCGTCGGCAGAAGGTGCCGGGGGATCCGAGGCGGCGCGCCCCTCCGAAGCAGTATGGCCAGGCCCACCGCTGGTCGCATGCCCCGTCTCAGCTGTGCTAACCGCTGAGGGGGCTGCCGGGTCGCATACGGCAGCCGGGGAGCGGGCCTGACGTCGCGAAGATAACACCCCCGCAGGGCTATCGCCGTCCCGAGCGCCTGGAGTCCCGGCGGGAAGCTCTTCCGGCACCACGCGCTCGGGCACAGCAATGCCCAGAGCCTCGCAGGTGCGGTTTACCCACCCCTGCTTAGTCGCCGTGACTGCGGCCTCACGAGCCCGGTGCTCCTTAAGCGTGTACGGGCCGAGGAGCGCCGCAACCGCGCGCTCTGCATCTTCTAGCCGAGCCACTGCGAAGGAGATCGCGTCAGTCAGGCGGAAACCAAACAGATTCCAGGGCGCGCGTAAAGCGTGCTGGGCGACTTACAAGGAGCGGAGGGCGGAAGCAGGTGAGATACGGATGGATCGAACCCGTCCTCGCGGGGGCCGTTCTGTCCAACATACTTCCCCCGGAAGGAGAGTGGCGCCGCCCCATACATGGTGAACTCCTCAGCTAGGTCGCGCAGGCTCATTCGACGGGCGACACCGACAAGACTCTGTAGCTTTCGCGTGTCGTCAATCTCCGCCTTCAGACTCGGAGTACTGTTAAACACGATCGGCCCACCTCGGCATTGCATTCTGCTCTTGTCGGTCACGGTGTAGTAGAACCACTGCCGAGTCCAGCCGGACTCCCATTGCCCCGACGAGGCTGGCGCGGGGAACAACGTTGCGCACGACGCTCGGAGCACGAAGTCCACGCCGCCGAAGTTGGACACCGCCCCGCCAACCTTTCTGGGTCGACAGTGCGCGTCGTGTAGTGTGGCGAATAAGCTCATGCTAGGACTCCACCCCTCTGTCCGCATCGCCCACGTGAAGACAGCTAGGCGGAGTATTGCGTGGGGCGTCAATTGGGCTAGCTCCAACTTGTAGGCCCGCAGGACTTCGCCCACGAACAGCGTGGAGGGCATTCGAAGGCCGGCGTCGAAGAACGCGGCAAAAACAATCGCCTCCATTGCCTGGGGCTTCGGCTCCGTCTCGTCCCGACGGGGTAGGCGAGCCCCATCGCGATCCGCGATCTTCCTCTCGTCCACGAGACGCTGCAGCGTCCCTTCGGTTATGTGGCTCTTCCCCAGCACACGGGAACAGCAGCCTCCCGAGTGCTCCATGGCGTCCCACCACTTGTTGGCGCGCGAGCTCCCCCACGGCACCAGCTTGTACTCCTTGGAAGGATGGGACACCCCACCCTGGCTAGGCAAGGAACCACTGCGGGGATGGTAGGTGGCGTCATCGTGGCTAGCCATCGCTCTTCGTGACCAGGGAGGAAGAAGTAAGGAAAGGAGCAACTGGCGTGACAATTAGTACGGGCGGAAGCAAAGCGGCAGATCAAAAGGCAGAGCAAGAAAGTGTGCCTTCACCTCAACACTAGCACCTTATAAAGGCTGCTCGCCTCTCATATGGTCCGAAGCGCAGACAGATCAAACTCGCTGCGATTCGGCTGCCCAAGATTTGGAAAGAGGAACCGCCAGGACCTAGAGGGCCGTGCCGGGTAGGTGATCAAGCAGCACACAACGCTTACACGCCTTCAACACGCGTCCAACTTCCCTAGGGAAAAGGCGAACGGCCGCGGTCACGCAACCGCTCACATCCCACGACGCACCAGTCGTGAGGCGCCATGTGTCCCACCTCCAGAATAGCAGACTGCACGACGCGACAGCCTGACTTCTGCCAGGCCAGGCGTCGGCGCAATTCCAGCCACCATTAAAAGCGCACTACCAGGCTGCAAGGTCACAACAGCTCTGAAGCGCCACAATATCGGCGCCAAGCTTCAATCTTAGCGAAGGGACGCAGCGCGCGCGCTTACTTCGACTAGGTGCCAGCCTCCGCTGACACCCGTTCGAAGGGTAGGAGACGGAGTGCGCGCGCGTCTACTTCGACTAGGCGCCAGCCTCCGCTGCCACCCGTTCGAAGGGTAGGGGACGGAGTGCGCGCGCGTGTCTACTTCGACTAGGCGCCAGCCTCCGCTGCCGCCCGTTCGAAGGGTAGGGGACGGAGTGCGCGCGCGTCTACTTCGACTAGGCGCCAGCCTCCGCTGCCACCCGTTCGAAGGGTAGGGGACGGAGAGCGCGCGCGCCTACTTCGACTAGGCGCCAGCCTCCGCTGCCACCCGTTCGAAGGGTAGGGGACGGAGAGCGCGCGCGCCTACTTCGACTAGGCGCCAGCCTCCGCTGCCACCCGTTCGAAGGGTTGGGGACGGAGTGCGCGCGCGTCTACTTCGACTAGGCGCCAGCCTCCGCTGCCACCCGTTCGAAGGGTAGGGGACAGAGTGCGCGCGCGTCTACTTCGACTAGGCGCCAGCCTCCGCTGCCACCCGTTCGAAGGGTAGGGGACGGAGAGCACGCGCGTCTACTTCGACTAGGCGCCAGCCTCCGCTGCCACCCGTTCGAAGGGTAGGGGACGGAGAGCGCGCGCGCCTACTTCGACTAGGCGCCAGCCTCCGCTGCCACCCGTTCGAAGGGTAGGGGACGGAGAGCGCGCGCGCCTACTTCGACTAGGCGCCAGCCTCCGCTGCCACCCGTTCGAAGGGTAGGGGACGGAGAGCGCGCGCGCCTACTTCGACTAGGCGCCAGCCTCCGCTGCCACCCGTTCGAAGGGTAGGGGACGGAGTGCGCGCGCGTCTACTTCGACTAGGCGCCAGCCTCCGCTGCCACCCGTTCGAAGGGTAGGGGACAGAGTGTGCGCGCGTCTACTTCGACTAGGCGCCAGCCTCCGCTGCCACCCGTTCGAAGGGTAGGGGACGGAGAGCACGCGCGTCTACTTCGACTAGGCGCCAGCCTCCGCTGCCACCCGTTCGAAGGGTAGGGGACGGAGAGCGCGCGCGCCTACTTCGACTAGGCGCCAGCCTCCGCTGCCACCCGTTCGAAGGGTAGGGAACAGAGAGCGCGCGCGCCTACTTCGACTAGGCGCCAGCCTCCGCTGCCACCCGTTTGAAGGGTAGGGGACGGAGAGCGCGCGCGCCTACTTCGATTAGGCGCCAGCCTCCGCTGCCACCCGTTCGAAGGGTAGGGGACGGAGTGCGCGCGCGTCTACTTCGACTAGGCGCCAGCCTCCGCTGCCACCCGTTCGAAGGGTAGGGGACGGAGAGCGCGCGCGTCTACTTCGACTAGACGCCAGCCTCCGCTGCCACCCGTTCGAAGGGTAGGGGACGGAGCGCGCGCGCGTCAGCCGCCGCTGCCACCCGTTCGAAGGGTAGGGGACGGAGCGCGCGCGCGTTTGCTTCTGCAAGACACTTTCCATCCCAGACCTCAGGCTCCCCAGCCACAAGCTTGGAGAAATTCACAGGCCGCAGGCGACGGAGGGGGCCAAAGGACTCGGCGGCATGGCTTCGGCCCTGTGAAGCCCTTCACCATGAGAGGCTCCTGTCGTAGGGGTGGCCCCCACCTAAGCCCAGCAGGCCTGTTAGGAGGTTATAAGAACCAGAGTAACATGTGTAATGACATAAGTGCCCCTAATGGGGATGTATGGATGTAAGGGCATAACTGTAAAAGTATACCCCATGTGAATATATATATCAAGATGAGGGGGAGGGTGAGACAGAACACTCCCACCTCTCCACTACCATCTCTCTCTCTGTTTGGTCTGTAGCCACAACAGAAAGTGTGAGAGAAATACCAAAAGAAAAAAGAGAGGTAGATGATAGGCAAAGTGAGGTTAATTTTGAAACTAACACATTAATATCTACTTCTAGTGTTGTTTCTCATATTGAGCAGGTTGAAATTGAAGACAAGGAGTTGAATATTCAACAACCGACATCATTGAAAGCCAAAGATGAGGAGATAACCATAGAAGAAGATGAAATACTTGCTGCCCCGTTGTTTCATCATGAAGATTTAATAGCTACAGCACCTATATCAACTGAGTAGAATGATAAATGTAATAATATTGGTGCTAAATTTAATTGTGAAAAGGTGAGTAATTGTGAGAACTCATGCATTCAATAAAAAATTCAATGTTCTAAAATTTCTTTGATTAATTTACATAATGTGGAATTAATTACTCATAAGAAAGTTCTTACTCAAATATCTCCTAGTGATTCTTCATATTATATCATGTTCTATGATCCTAGAGAGCTATCTAGTGTTGTTAAAAAAGTTGCTAAAATTTCATGTTTAAAATCACTAGTTAGTACTTAAGTCTACACATGCAAGTTCAATTTAATTGGAGATTATGGTGTAGATGATAAGTTTTATGTTTACCGAATATGCATTACATATGATATGCTTGCTGAATTAAAATTGCATGTTTTGGATAAACAATATTTTGTGCCATATCATGATCACAATAAAATGAGTTTCAATAATAGTGCTTGCTATTTAGAAAGATTTCATAAGCCTACTTATTCATCCTTTTGATATACGATCATGTACAATTAATCAGAGTAGTGCAGTTGAAGTATGGAAGGATGACTTTTGAAATTTTCCCCCATATTTGAACAACTTGATCAGATTTTGCTATTTGATATCTTGCCTATGTCCTTGGAAAAGTCGAGGATGACTTTTTCTCATAGGAGGGAGAATGATATGAATGATAATATTACAACACATGTGCCCTGTATTCTCATCACCATCACATCACGAAGCCATGCCCACGTGTCACACGCACACCCGAGCTAACCTGCGCCCACGCCACTTCAGCCCGTCGCCGATGCCTTGCAAACCCCACGCCTGACTTGGCCATCTCGGCACGTCGCATGGCCACGACGCCGTGCCATCCCGTTCCCTTTTCTCCCATCTCCAGCAATAGCGCCTGTACAGTTCCTCCCTTGCTCCCCTAGACCTCCTCCTTTTCTCCTTGAAGCTGAGCTCGGCCTGTCCCGTGCTCTGCTAGCGCGCAGGCCAACCCATCTCCTCGTCATTCCCGACTCCCAGCTCCCCTCGCTGTGGAACGCTTGTGTCACCTTGTGTCCCTAGGGCCCATCTTCTCTCCCCATCACCTAATTGGAATTCTGTACACTAGAGAACGTTGGCGCCACCACCTACCCCAAGTCCGGTCGCCAATGCCCCATCTTCGGTTGCTCCTCCAGAGCACCGCGGCTCAATTCCTTCCTTCAGGAACATCACCAAGGTGTCCTCTGTCATCC